>ML677340.1:9972854-10062648 GCA_007922305.1 Dermatemys mawii
TAGCCCACGAAAGCTTATGCTGAAATAAACTGGTTAGTCTCTAAGGTGCTACAAGTATTCTTTGGTTTCTTTACAGATACAGACTAATACGGCTGCTATTCTTAATGTGCCTTTCCTGATACTTGTAAAATATCTGCCAGGAAGGAAGACACTTCTTGTAAGATCTGCAGGAGATATAGGAATTAGCAAACTCTTAGTGGCCACTGCTTAATTCTTCAGAAGAAGGTTCAAAAAATTCCACAGTGGCCAACTATGGAAACGCATTCCAATAATGAAAGTTTCTTCATAAAGTCTCTTAGGTAGCGGTTGTCTTAGGCCCTGAAACATAAGTAATTATATCCTTTCTCAATAATTTATGTAAGATAACTTTGGCTGTTCTCATTATTCATTTAAACGTTTCAGTCCTTTTTGAATTCTGCCAAGCTCTTGGCCTCCTCTGTTCTGGTCTCTCTGAGAGCAGCCACATCAGGTTGTGGGTCTCTGGCACTGGTATGTCTTGGGGTGCAATCTCATGATTACTGCACTCGTAGACTTGGGTCAAGCTGCTCCATTAGTACCAATCTTTATCACCTCACATGTCTGACTTGATAGCTGCATTTCTTCCATTCATGAGCCCTAGGGAGTAATGATGGTGATGAACAGCTGAAACAAATAACTTTAATTAGCCGTCAGAACAAAGCAATGGAGAACCAGGGATTTTAAAACAAAAACCAGGTACAAGCATGTCAGCTTACCTAGTTCTACCATCCAATAATGACAGCCTGCACTGGATTAGTTTCTCCAGACACATCTAGTGGTTCGTGTGTCAAAGGCCTAGTCTACTCTAAAAAGTTAGGTTGGTTTAAATATGTTGGTCAGAGGTGTAAAAAAAATCCACACTGCTGAGTGCGGGTGTTAAGCCGACTGAAATCTGCATGTAGACAGTGCTAGGTCAACAGAAAAATTCTTCCATTGACCTAGCCACTGTCTCTTGGTGAGGCAGATTGCCTTAAAAGATCTGTAAAATTAAATCAAATGAAACTTTATTCTAAGTATGCTCCTTGAAATATTTTAACCATTTTTGTGATCAACGGGTCTGTCAAGTCAGTGGGACTCTCAAACAAGCATATGAAGGCAAAATTTGTCCCTAAGTATTTTATAAAATTGATTAGAAGGTTGTGTTTAAATGGTACCATAAAGTAAACTGCATTAAAGTCAAGCTTATGGTAAAAAATTAAGGATATATAATCTAATTCTGAAAGTTTAGCTATCAATTTTTTTCTCCAGAAACGCAAGAAGATGGCCTCTGATGATAGATCCCCAGGGCCAAGCAAACAAATGGATAAAGAATATGGAAAAAACCAATAGTTTGCACATAATTAAACTCAGTGACCCTGAATTTGTGAGAACACTGGAAAACTGCATTCAGTTCGGCACTCCTGGTAAGTGATTGAATAATGAAAGTGTAGATTTCTGAAAAAACCTGGAGAGGGCACAATTAACTCAAAAATAAGGATGATAAAAGTACCAAATATTGTCAGATTCATAGAAAAAGGGAGATTTTTGTTACCCCTCATTGTTCATTGATAGTTAATCAAATTAGATCTCTAGTAATTGAAGTCACAGCAGGTTGTGAGATTTTTCATCTCAAATATCAATTTTAAATCCTCTCTTTAATTCGGCTCTTTTAATTGTTTGAGATTTTGCTATATACTTGTTTTCATGTTACAATAATTCTACTTTTACCTTCCAAAAAATGTATAACACACTGTCTGTCAAATTGTCTGTTCCTACATGGCTATGCTTAGTTTACAGATAGATAGTATTCAGTATAACTTTTACTGACATTCTTATATATCATATTTCATCCAAGGTAAAGGAATCAGAAAATCATTACTTACAGTTAACTATTTGAGTTATTTCCATTGTTATTTTCAATGAAAAATTTAACTACAAATAAAGAAACAACTCATATATCCTTTAATTCCTTGTTTCCTTGTAGGGGGAACAAAAATTTATTTCAAAATTGGGAGTAGGAGCCCCAATGCCATTGGCATTCAATAAGATTTGAGTGACTAATTCTTTTAGAACCCTTTGAAAATCCCAGCCTAATGCTAGTATAATCAAGCAGTAGTACAGTTTGGAGAATCTTCATTGCCCTATGCAAACTTGATAAATATCATAAAGCAAATATAAACTTCCTTGAACTTTTAAAAGATGTATTTAAGAAAGTTTTACCATATTTCTACCACATCCTTTTAGACCTATATTTGTATTCTGGAAGTAGCACCTGTTTGCACATTGTAAGTACACATTTAACAGAGATGTCTCTTGCCAAGAAAATGAATCAAAACCTAGTTATTGTGTTCAAGTGCTGCTGGAAAATGTTGGAGAAGAACTGGACCCTATCCTAGAACCACTTCTACTCAAACAGACATTTAAACAGTCTGGTAGTATATGCATCCGTCTTGGGGACTCCACCATCGAATATGCTGCTGACTTTCGCTTTTATATTACAACCAAGCTGAGAAACCCACACTATCTTCCTGAAACATCTGTTAAGGTGAGAAATTTGAAAGTTAATGTGTTTTGTTTTAATATTAACAATACTTCCCCTGTGGGCTACAGACAGAAGAGAGTTCCTGGTTATCTAAATTGTTATTGTGTTTCCCCTTCTTTGAAAATATTGACACAATCTCTGAGTAATCTCTAACTGCTGATATTAGAGTTGACACAACATTACTGTTCACAAAATAGTCATTCATACTTTGAAGAATTTAATCTAAACATTAATTTCTAGTATTTAACTTCCTCCCCAATCCAGGACTGTGTGTGCCTATTTTGCTGCATTGCTTTTCAGCATAGAAATATCTATTGGGAGTTTAGAGCCCCATGCGCATACAGGCTTCAAATTGGGGTTCTAAAATTTTCTAGAGAGTTGGTTCCATGGTGACTGTTGTTGGCAGGACTTCAGGCAGAGCAAGGCTTTGTGCCTTGGGTATATACAAAAATACAAATTTACAGAGAACTGACAAAAATTATTCCTGTTTCCACCATATAGTTTTTCCAGGTTTTATAATGTGATAATAGTAGCTTTAACCACTCACATCCGACTTCCCTTGTGAATCATCAAACTATAAGGAACTAAGAGAGTTATTGTGGTTGTTGTGAGTTAGGGAGAAGAGGTATATTCCCTGCTTCATAGAATAAAGTTAGTTGTTTCTTGCTCCTTGCAGTTACTCAAGAGCTCTATTAAACTTTTTATTCACTGTTAATTTTCTTTAAAAAATGTGTATGTTAGTGGCTCACAAACATATATTGAGGCTGAACATTGCTTCTATTAGAGCACGAAGCCCTGAAAACTAGATCTGAAATTTGTCTCTAAACTAATTTGAAAATTAGCAGAATGGAACAGTAACTTAACTTCCAGCTGACAAGGAGCACTGACATAGAAAGAAAGAGTAGAAAAAGAAACTAATGAAAATAAAGAACCTCTTTTCACTTTATTACATCTCAAAGGACCCAGGCATTGATCTTTTATCAAAGATGAAAACAATTAGGTACAAGTTAAAAAGCAAAGATGAAATATATAAAAAAAGCATCCAAAACCAAAAACTATTATGCTACATATAAATTTAGAAATGAATTACATGAGAAAAAGTTTAAAAATCTGATACATATATCATACCAAGTTAAATGAGACAATAATATTTCAGGTCTGAATCTCCGTTGTTTTGCATCAGTTTTATAATAGTTGAACTCTGGTGATTTTAATAGAGTTATACCAGCATCAAACTCATGTAATGAAATGGCGACTCAAGTCCCATATCTAATACAACAAAAAAACACCACCTTTCCCTGTGTTCAGTAATGGCTTTCATTTGTATGTACAACTTTGGTTATATATAAATTTTTTACACACTATCACTTGTGTCAACAGTTGATCATGTTTACCTATTCATCACCAGTCTTCAGTGATTCCATACACAGAGAGATACCATTCTTGGGTAATTGACTCTGAACACCCTCCTCATCTCTCTCATATCTGGCTCTCATATCTCATATTTTATTGTCAAGGAGTTGGGGAGAGAGATGAAAGTTCCCTGCCATAATGTGGCTGGCCTGAACTCCAGCCTGAGCTTGAATTTCTAGAGTGTACACACCTGTTCAAGTCTGTAGACCTGGGTTCTGAGAGTCACTGCTTCAAGTTTTAAAATGCAGTAGAAAAAGATTCCCTAGGTCCTCTTATCTTTCTGATAGGATGAAGCAAAGGTACCCTTTCTCTGGGGGAAGACAGTTATGGGGGAGAGAATGAAGACTCCAGGAAGAAAATCCTGGAAGGGGCTGCTCTGGAAAAGAGCAGGCAGTGACCCAAGGAATCGATGGGGAGAGGCTGAAAAATGAGCCCAGGAAGGGCTAAAAACTAATGTCTGAGTAGAAGACAGATGTAATTCTCAGGACGGAGGGGCTGAGGCAAAGACTATGGGGGATTTTCGCGTTTGTCTTTTTGGACAGGTATACCATGGGAGAGGTGGACTTTCATTAAACGGCTTAGCTGGAGTTCCAAGTCACTGGGAGGAGCTTAAAAGACTCCAGACTGGCAGGCTTGATGCTGAGACATCAGAGAGAGTTTCAGCAAAGGCCTGGAGAAGGCGGTAGAGAGCAGGAAGGTTCCTGCTGAGGACCCTGAGATACCTGGGAGAAAAAGACTCTAGCTAGATAGAACATAGCCTGCCAAAGCAGGGAAAGTCTCCTGCAAGGTGGCCTGGCAGGGGCTAGATATAAAGCTGCGAAGAATGAATATCCCAGGAGAATGGAATTATCATTTAAACAATACTTGAATGCAGTGGCCTCAGCCATCATATTATTGGCTGCACCCTCTACTTTTGTAGGGCTTATCTTGAATGGGAGGCCACTGGAACAATTTTGTGGAAAAACCCACATAAAATCTACTTTAAACTGTATTTCTGTAGCAGCTTCTTTCAGGACCAAAGCTTCACTTGATTTAAGATTTTCTGTACATTCCAAATTCTCCATGTAGCAGTATGGAAGAATCTGGAGATCACTTGCTTCTGATGACACCCTTCCAAATATTCTGTTGGTGAGCACTTTAGGGGGCATAGGGACAAAGAAGCAATGGGGAAAGAAGACCCTTCCTCCTTCCAGTGAGAGAAATTTCAGGCTGTCTTACCTCACTAGTTGTTCCCTTTAAAACTGATACTCCTTCAGGGACTAGCAGTAAGATTAAACATTAAAACAAGACCAGTATAGTCATTTCTGAGAGTCAGAAGATTCAGGCTGGGCTCCTCCAGAAAATGATCAAATTCAGAAACTCTTGAATTCTTAACTTGGGGTTTCACAAGTCTGAAAAGACTTCCTTTCTTGGAAAGGAGCTTCAAGGTGGGCCATCCTCTGAAAGTCAGCTGTCACAGCTCAGGGCAACTTCAATGATATTTTCTCCTTGTGTTCCACCAAGGGCACCCACCCTAGACTCCCATCTCCTTAGCTGTCACCTGTCTTGAACAGAGACCTACATCCCTCTTCCTCCCGACCACTGTGATATAGCCCCCATCCCTGCCCCAAAACCAGACTCTAAAAAGGCTGTATACACTTTGCTTTCTCTTTGACGGCTACAAGAAATAATTGTCAGGAGTTATGAGTTACATTATTCTTAAGGTGAAAGCACTACAGAGAAAACACACCTAAAACAATAAAAGAACCTACATAAATGCTAAATACCTTACCCTCACTCTGGTCTTGGGCTCTGGTACCCACAACTGGGTTTTTCCTGTGATTTACAAGCTGATAACTATTTCAGATTCAGAACACCCATGAATGGGTTAGTCTTTCCTTCATACAGCTTAGGCCTTTAATCTTGAGAGTCAGGGAACAGGTAATCAACAGATAGTGGCCCTCTCCTCAGGGTGTAACTTCAAAAGGCTGGCTTTTTCCATAACTGGAGGTGGGGAATTTGCATTCACATTCCCCACATAAACCACTTGACACTTTATCCAAAAAGTTCATTCTTGTCTGGCACATTGTTCAATACACTCCTTTGAAGTACATAACATTTATAAGGGTTCACAAGATATCGTTCCCTCTTCCCATTTGAGAAGTTATTATCCAATTTAGAAATTCCTCATGACTTTGTGTTCACAAAAGTGAAGAGATATCCTTTCTTGGAAGGGAGCTTCTGGGTAGGCCCTTCTCTGGAAGGCAAAAAAACCCCTCCTCCTGGAAAGCAGCAGCCCCTCCATGCAGCTCCTGGCTGTTCCTCTGCTCCTACCTCTCCCTGCCTGGCACAGATCACTAGCTCAGCTGCTCTGCAGGAAGGGAACTGGGCCATACCATGTGACCAAGCAATCTGGGGGAGGCATGTGACCCCACATGCCCTCCCACAAGCACAGATATTCTAAGAAAGTAATAAACATCCTCCTAATAAATTACATGAAATTCTCAAAAAGTATCTACAAATCACTTGGATGGGGTTCAGGTATTGTTATGAGAGATGGATCAAGCAGTGTCACTGGAAGTAAAAGATGTTCTATAGTTAGTAGAAGGTGGTCTGATCATTGGACTCAAAGATAACACTTTTTGGAAAGACAAGTCTGTGACTGCATGTGTATTGAACTATAAGAAAGCAAAGGGAATCTCTAATCACCAGTACATAACTGATATCAGAAGATCACCTTGCTCATCAGTCTTCCAGTGATATGCAGATTCCTGTCATGATCTTGCCCTGTATGCTGCAAAAAAATCATAAAAACCATCTTTCTAGCCTCCTGCAGTCAGTATGCCCCTCTCCTGTGTCTCAATATCTTGTCTACTTATCATCTGCTCGACCACTTGAATTTTGAAGCTTGGCATGATCTCTATGAAACCTCAATTTTGCATGTTCTATCCAGGCATGGACAAGGATTTCTTTCTCAAGATAATCATATGGTAGGATGTGGTATTATCATTCTGGTTAATTCCACACATCCTAATGATGGGCATAAATTGGATTTGAACAGGGCCATTAAGTGGATAAAGGTGCGTATAGTACAGGCATTCAAAACCTTGGGTATAACTCCTCCCTAGCACGTTATTACTCATTTTGTGAAAGGAACAGTGATTTATAGAGTGGAGATATCATATACATACTAAAATGTGATCTGTACCATGTGGTCTTCTAGTCATACTTTTTCAGAAGGTGACTGTCAGCAGCGTCTCCTTTGTAGATGCAATATTTGTTTAAATTGCTGTAGCCCTTACATTTCTATCCAAATTGTGCATAGTTGAATTCCTTCCTAGGATTTACTTACAGCTTTCTTTTTTCATCTGTGAAGCAGAGGGGAGGGAATGAAGAAGGGAAAATTCTGTCTTATCTGTCTTATATCCATAGTTTTTTCTGGCTATTGCTTGCATGTTAAGTAATTTGGAAGAATAACACGTTCTTCTAGGACATCCTTAAATTTCTTGTCCAGGCTGTATTGCAAATTATTTGAGTTGAATAGCACTTAACCTTTTTATAATTAGTACTTTTCAACTTTGAAAGCTATCACTCTGGAGAGTTCTTTTTTGAGAGGCAATTCTAAGCCCATATTGAGTGCCACAGTTTTTTTTGTCTGCTTCCATTTGCTATGGAACTGGGGAATGCCCTATTGTGATGGCTGTCTTACATGGAGAGAGGAAAGAAAAAGAAAATTCACAGATAAGATGGATTTTTTCTTTCTTACTGATCATAACTATGGAACAAAAACTCCATAGCACAGAGGACTGTAGAATCATCAGCCTCAATTTTTCTGTCCTCAGAATCATCTGTTTTAGGGTGTTGCATGGTCTTTTGCAGACTTCCTGAGCGTGGAAGAGGAACAATATTTTAATTTGATCTGTCTCTAATTGTCTTGTGCTTTGTAACACCTTTCATTTACAGGTGACCTTATTGAACTTCATGATAACTCAAGAGGGAATGCAAGATCAGCTTCTTGGAATTGTAGTAGCAAGAGAGAGACCAGATCTTGAAGAAGAAAAGCAGGCCCTAATCTTGCAAGGAGCAGAGAATAAAAGGTATCAGAAAAAAATTGGTTGGGGACTCTACCACTTGTCCTTCAGTGCCATTTTTGAATGTTCCCTTGGTTGCTTTGTCTTCTGAGGAGTCTTAACTGGTTTTGGGGAGAGCAGGAGCTGGCGGCACAGGTTGCTACTTGTGCTCCTTTCTGATGTTTTTAGAAATGAATCTTCACTGTGGGCCATATTTGGTCTGTCCTGCCTGACTGTACTTGGTGGGTGTGCACAGGACCCTTTTCCACATGAAGTGTGCAAAATTGGAGGAAGTCTGGCTATACTATGCCATCCAATCTTGATTTAAAAGTTGCAAGTGATGGGGAATCCATCACAACTTAGTAAATTGTTCTAATGGTTAATTACCCTACCTATTAATAATGTATGCCTATTTCCAGTCTGAATTGGTCTAGCATCAAATTCCAGCCATTGCATCTTACCTGCTGTACACTGTATTCCCTTGGAGTCATTTTGCTTTGTAAGAAGAAGTGAGCCCTGTGTGACCACAGCTGTTTAGAAAATAGCTTAATTTTTAAGAAAAAAAATTGTAGGAACAAAAATAGGTCTTTAATCCTCAGGTTACATATTTTGAATATGCATTGCATGTGTTGTACATATTGTACACTTTAGTGGACACCTACACATTTTCTAAATGAAAATTTTGTGTTTTATTTTAGGCAACTAAAAGAAATAGAAGACAAGATTTTAGAAGTTCTCTCAGCTTCAGAAGGAAATATTTTAGAGGATGAAACTGCCATTAAGATATTGTCTTCTTCCAAAGCTCTGGCTAATGAGATTTCTGAGAAGCAAGCTATAGCTGAAGAGACAGAAAAGAAGATTGATACTACCCGGATGGGTTACCGTCCTATTGCTATTCATTCATCAATACTGTTTTTCTCAATTGCTGATCTAGCCAACATTGAGCCAATGTATCAGTATTCTCTAATGTGGTTTATTAACCTTTTTGTCATGTCTATAGATAATTCAGAGAAATCTGAAGAATTACAAACAAGGTAAGAAAGATAATTCTCCATTCTCACTTAATTTTTAAAAAAGCATGTTAATTGGCTTTCATTGTTAGTTAAGAAGGTGTCACAGACATTTCTCCAAAGTAATACTGTATTTATAATTACTCTTGGAATACTGTTTTGTACTCTTGAATCAAGCAGAAAGGTCCATGTATTCTAATCAGCTTCCCTTGAGGACAGCTTCTTTACAGCTATAAATAGGGTACAATAGGTAAGTGTTATTTTTTATATTATTTCTTATTGTAGTTATTACTATTTGCGGGGCCAACTCTAACTTTATGGCCATCCCAAGCAAAAAAAAAAAAAAAGGGGGCGGCGCGGGCAGAGGAGCACCGCCCTAAGATTGGCCAGAATGTTTCCCCTTACAGAGCGCCACACCAGGCATGTGCTTCCTATGCTGGTGCCTGGAGCCAGCCCTGACTATTTCTAGTCCTGTGCAAGACTAGAAGATATGTGCAAGACACACCGTGATTGGCCAGTCACTTTACTTTCAGGCTGTATCCCTTTTCCAACTGTGTGTGTCTTGTCTTTTTTAGATTGTAACCCAGTTTTGGATAGAACCTGTAGATGTCTGTAAAGTGCCCTGAAAATTTTTGGCTATATATAAACTACTACTAATAGGTTTACTGCTCTGTTATACACCTGTAGTCACCAATAGTGGCTTGCACACGTGCTTCCAGTGCATCACACCAGTGATATCCACACATTGGGCTAGTCCCTCAGCTGCAGCCAAGATATGCTCCTCACAGATGGTGGAGTTGCAGCTGCCCGGGAGTAGCTCTGGAGAGGAATGGTGACTCATAGTTGTGCTTGCAGATAGCAAGTAAGCAGATGATAATTTACTTCATCACGTTTTGGGATGCAGCTTGCTCTCCTGCTTGTGCCAGGAAAACTTGCAGGGGATCCTAAGCCATGTGCAAGCCTATGTTCTTATCAGGCTAGTCAAAACTCTAGCCCTATATATCAAATTACGTATGGCCAAAATGTTAAGAATATTTTTACGGTTGTAATTCATCAGTGTTCTGCACTTCCACATCAGATAAATTCTCATTCAGTGGTCCATCTGATCTTGAAGAAAGCAATTTCCTGCATTCTTTGAAGTGATCTGTGATCTACTCTATCTTGCTGCTTAATAGTTTTTGATGATGCTTATATTTTACATTGGAAAAGTCAGTTTTAATTATTTCAGTCCATTCAATTGTTCATTTTCTATCATTTCCTTAAACTTTAAGCATATTGCATCAGATCAATTTATACTGTTGTGGCAAGGTTTTCCACTGGGTGTTATTACACTGTGTTCCAAGGTTTTTTTTGGAGTGTGCAAACAAATTTTAATTCATGGGAAGATGTGCAGTTGCTCCCTAGGAACTGGCCATTGGTTTTGAGCTGAGATTCCCGGAAAGACAGATTGCCCTGAATGCTGTTTGATCATCTCATTTAAGGATTTCTTTATATGTGTAAATAAAGCAAGTGACTCTTAGAGTATACCCAGCTCCCATGTCATCCTCTTGGAAGCCAACTTGCAATAGTCAACAGATCGGTATCAAAAGAAGGAACTGTACATTTATGTTTGCTAACCATTGTAGTGTGGATCAGTAGTTTTCTCATTTACTATAATTAGAATGAAAAGCAGTTGTTTAGAAAACACTAATTCAACACTGTGAAGACTGAATAATAAGATGAATAATTTCCAAGGCCCAAAGGGACCACTGTGATAATGTGTTCTGCCCTCCATATAGCACAGGCCATAGACTCCTCCCAAATAGTTCCCTTTGAGTAAGAGCATGTCACAGTTTTAGGGTAACTGCAACTGTATTCCTCCCTTCATAATCCACTCCAGGAGTTCCCACCAAGTCTCACGACTCTAGACATAACCTTTGTTCCACTCCCTTCTTTTAAGGTTGCATAACTCTCTGCCTTACACTGTCATATCCCCAGCAACCCAGTCTGCAAAAAGGCCAACACCTGTGCTTCCCTGTCTGTCCAACGGCTATGAACAATATATTGCCATCAATTAAAAGTTACCACACAATTCTTTCTAACTAAGCATATTTATTCTAAAAGTAAAAGCATTACAGAGAAAAAATACATAAAAAACCCAGATTTAAACACATGAAGAGTTGTTGTCCGTTAGTCTTATGTGATTATCATAAGCTAAAGTCTTTCTAAATCTTCTGCAGGGGACGTGGCCTCCATTATATAGAAGGTTCTGCCTGTTTGCTGGCTCAGAAAGAAGGCTATGGCTCAGTTCAGATTCATCCTTTTACACCAAAACAAATACATGCAAACCAGCCCCAGGGATGGAATGTCTCTGGAGTTGTTTAGTCTTAGTGACTTGCATTAATCACCAAATGCATACTGGTTTTTAATTCCTGTGGGAACTGTTGTAACCCTTCTCCATGAAATGCAATACAATCATACATAAATGAGTCATAAGCATAATACAATATGGCCAAAGATATTGCATGCAGTTGGAATCTGTCTCAGATATTTTTAAGAGAAAAATCCAATCTTGATTTAAAAGTTGCAAGTGATGGAGAATCCATCACAACTTAATAAATTCTTCCAATGGTTAATTACCCTACCTATTAATAATGTATGCCTATTTCCAGTCTGAATTGATCTAGCATCAAATTCTAGCCATTGCATCTTACTAGACCTTGATCTGCTAAATTGAAGAGCCAATTATCAAATATTTGTTCCCCATGTAGGTATGTATAGAATGGCATCAACACACCTCTTAATCTTCTTTGTTAAGATAAATAGATTGAGCTCCTTGATTCTATCAGTATGTGGCATGTTTTCTAATCCTTTAGTCATTCTTGTGGCTCTCTGAACAAGCTCCAGTTTATCAACATCATTCCCTAATTGTTGACGCAGTATTCAAACAGCTGTTGTGCCAGTGCCAAATACAGACATAATATAACCTCTTCGCTCATACTTGAGATTCCTCTGTTTATGCATCCAGAGATTGCATTAGCCATTTGGGCTACGGTGTCACATGAGGAGCTTATGTTCAGTTGATTATCCAGTACGATCACCAAATCTTTATCACTGCTTACCAGGATAGAAACACTCCCCGCATCTTGTAGGTCTGATGTACATTCTTTGATCCTAGTGTATACATTTACATTTTAGCCATTTTGAAATGCATATTGTTTGCATGTGCCATTCTTCCTAGGTGATCCAGATTGCTCTATATCTATGACCTGTCCTTTTCATTATTTATCACTCCCCCAAACTTTGGGTCAACTGCAAACTTTACAAGTGATGATTCTATGGGTTCTCCCAGGGCAATGATTAAAAAATGCGAAATACAAAGGCCCCCTAAAAATCTGTGATGATTCCCCATTTACAATTACATTTTGAGACCATTTAGTTAGCCAGAGTTTAATCCATTTCATGTGTTGTTGATTTTATATTGTAATTTTTAAATCAAAATGTCATGCAGTACTAAGTTAAACCCCTAACAGAAGTATAAGATTATTACTTCAGTACTGTTAGCTTTATCAACCAAACATGTAGCCCCTCCTCTCCTGTAAAAAATAAGTTAGTTTGACAGGATCTATTTTCCTTAAACCCATGTTGACTGGCATCAATTATGTTACCCTCCTTTATTCACCAAGTCCCATATCAGCTAAATAAACTAGACAACTTTCTATAGAAACAAATTAGCAGATACACTTGCCACCTTTAATTAATTTTTAGATTCTAGCAAATGAAGCTCTCCCAAATGTTTGTAACTCTATCTACCCTCTTATCTTCAATAGGCAATCACAGTTGATTACAACTACGCCTTTATATCCACTCACTAGTGAGTGCACTTAATTTCCTTCTCTGACCTTTAAACACTTCTATGCATTTTTTAATTTCCTAATAGGTCTGGTGATTATAACCATGGGGAGAATAGCCGAAGTGGGGGTGAGGGGCAAGCAAGCATAAGGGGCCAAATTTGAGTAGCGTTGTGATCCTGTGTTCCAGATCATGATGCCAGTCACCTATATTTAGCCCGGCTGCCCTTCTATCATGCAGCAGGGAAGGGACTCTGTCATTGTGCCACCCAGTTCCAGTCAGGACCCAAGGGGGAAGGGGGCTGTCCTTTTTAATCAGTTCTTCTAGGAGGTCCTCATTACTTACCAGTACTAAATCTAAAATGACATCACTTCTTGTTGGTTTGATGAAGAAGTCTGTAGGCTATCACACCTAGGAGTATCTGGGCCCTACCGTTATTAGTAGCACTTGTTGTCCAATCAATATCTGGGAAAATACCCCATAATGACAAATTCCCATTAATATTTATTTAATTAAAAATATTAAAGAGGTCTCTCTCTGTATGCAAATCGTAGCCTTTCTTCCTAAGCTCCTGCCAAGAAGGAAAGAAAAAACAATCCCCACCCCCAAAAAGTGTGTGTGTGCAAATCCTTCCCCATACTCCTCTATTTGCTTTCTCCTATGCCACTGGCTGCTGTTTCCCTGCCTTATAGGCTTGCTGATTAGGAAAACCCGCCCTCTAATCAAGGTTCAGTTGTGATCAGTCTGCTTCTGTCACAACACACTGACCGTCCCAGATATTGCACACTGAAAACAAACCAGCAAAACAACAAACACACAACCAAGAATTCACTCACCATCTCTAAAGAACAGGGGCCTGTCTCCCTTCTCCTCTAACAGATCTTCATTCAAACCACACTGTTTTCAGCTGTGGAACTTTGCTGACTCCTGTGCTGCTGCCCTGTGATAAGATTATTATTATTATAATCTTTTTCTAATGTAAACAAGATAACATTTTATTAAAATTTCACATTTTGCCCTTTGGCACTGTCTTTCTTCAGTTTCATGCATAGAATCAATTTGAGTTGAACTGCTGCTGTATTATTTACTGCCAGGAAATGAATACCTGATATTTAAATAAATCAAGATTTATAGGTACATTTAGTGTTTGATATGGACATTTCTTTGCTATGTGAGTGGAGGGGATCAAAAACAGATGGAAACCAAGGTTGCAGGAAGAGTAGCAGCTCTCCAGCATGCTTCTCCTCTAATCCTGATCTGATCCAACGTTTCTCCATTGCCCAGTCTACGCTACACAAATAGGGTTTGACATTTCTTCCTGGTCAGCAGGCAGAGATCATGGTGGCACATCTCCAGAAGATGCCCTCCTGACAAGGAAAGTGGTCTTAGAGAGAAATGCAAGGAATTGGGCCTCTTTTCAAATACCTCTGACCTCCACTGGTATCTGGAGGGTAGGAGGATCATACATCCTGCTCGTTCCACCTAGTGAGACCAGCCTCTACCCTAACAGAAAAACGGGAAAGAATTCTGGCTCAAATGCTACATTTCCTGGCTCCTTCATGATTTTATTCATTGTTTTGATAACAGATGGCTCTCTGATTTTTTTTAAAGGAAATAAATTGGTAATACAGCACAGTTTTCTTATGGCATCATAGTAGGAGGAATATACTATAACACTGGAAAATTCTTTCATGCAACCACTGAAGATAAAGAATGTTATAAGGCACAGACAAAATAGACTAATAAAAGATTATTGCTGCTTTTTCCAAAAGGAAAGTTCAACTCTCTCCTCCTCCGCACAGCCTCCAAAAAAAAAATTTATGTCAATAGTAAAATGTAATTCTGTTGAAGTGCTTGTGCATTGTTTTCCTCACAAACTGGTGCACATGTTTAATGAAGATCCTTGATTGGTTTTGGGTAATGGACCAGAAAGTTTATTAGAAGAACAGAGGTCTAAACGAGCTGTAATAGGGTTGTTTAAGTATATGGGCTTTAAAGTGATACAAATTTAAGTTCTCTCTTTCTTTGACACTTGCAGGCTGAAGATTCTCAAGGATCATTTTACTTACTCACTCTATGTTAATATCTGTCGCTCGCTCTTTGAAAAGGACAAGCTGCTCTTCTCTTTTTGTCTAAATGTAAATCTCCTGCAGCATGAAGAATTGGTCAGTATTTTTAAAATATTTGCTATTTTGTATGATATATATTAAATTACATACCAATATACCAAAAAAGGAACATGTAAGATGTAACTTAAAAAGTCATAATTGGGTGTGTTTTGGTTTTACATGTTTTAGTGAGCAATTACAGTAATAAAATATAAAGCGATCTAGCAAACTTAAATGATAGTCATTTTTCAAATCTCATTCAAAATAAAAGCCAGCCTACCATATTGCAAATATTTTGCAACATTGTTATTTATCTGTTGACTTTTTTGTTAGATAGTTGTCAATACTTGTATTAGTGGTAAAGCTTTTATCTATTTAAAATAGATGAAATTGACTAGTTTACAATCTGAGTTTTAGGAGCATTTCAAAATTGAAGTTTCACTTCTTATTAATTGTTATGATGAATTCTTTATTCATTTATGATGCCAAATATGTTTACTATAATACAGATTACACATATATTTCTTAGAATCAAACCCTTTTGACACAATTGGGTCTTTTAAGGCTGATAAATTGTACCTGGTCATTTTGCAGAATAATGTTTTAAACTGATAGGGAAATGCAGCCCTTTTAATTTATATCCCCTAGGGAACAATATTAATTTAATATTAATAAAATATATTAGAATGTAAATTATTTGGGACAGGAACTTTGTCTCCTTTTGTGTTCAGAAAGCACCTAGCACATTTTGAATACTACTGCAATCTATGTTTTAAATAATGAATACAGTGAAGTGAAATGTACTTGATTTTAGAACTAGGAGAAACAGTGGCAGTTTTTGTTGAGCAGAAAGCTGAAAAGCTACTAAATCAGATAATCTTTTAAAATTCCTTTCAGGGATCTTAGATTACAAGTTCTAGCCCTCAAACAAATTTGGAACTGGGTAGAATGTTGGTGAGGGGATAGAGCTTGTTGAAGACTAATATTTGGGTTTCATTTTCAGACCTGAAATTTGGTACAAAGAGTGTGAGACACATTAGCTTCCATACAAAGCTCTTGCTACTTTTTGATTCCCAGAAAATATCAAAGTTATCACAAAAAGTGTGTGTCTAACAAAGGTGGGCTTGTCAAAAATCTAGCTTCAGCTATCCATTTGTCAGCTCAAGAAAGAACTAGTCAAAATAAGGTTCGGAATTGGTTCACATCTGCTGTAAATCAGCTTCAGTTAAAATTTCAGTTATATGGTATTCAGCCCCAGACTATGAGATTATTAATTACATTTAAGTTAAGTTAAACACTTTATCTTTTGGAGGTGTACCTCCAATATTAGTGCTGTGAAAGCTTTACCCAATTTTAATGCAGAAATTCAGAGAAGTATATCAATTTTCTACTTCATGTGCTGATATGGTATTTGTCCGCTCATTAGGTTTCACTATTAAGCTGTCTCATAGTGTTCTCTTTTACTGCAGATTAATGCAGATGAGTGGAAGTTTTTACTAACTGGTGGCATAGGCCTGGACAATCCCTTCTCTAATCCCTGCACCTGGCTTCCTCAGAAAGCATGGGATGAAATTTGTCGACTAGATGATTTGCCAGGCTTCAGAAACATTCGTAAGGATTTTATGCGACTGAAGGATGGATGGAAATCAGTGTATGATAGTTTGGTATGTTAACGGAAACAACTGAAGTCTGTTTATTACTAATTTTCTGTCTCTCTTGGTTAACTGATCACATTAAAATATTAATTCAGAAAAACAGAAAATTATACAATTTTGCACTGCTACATTCTTGTAGTAAGTATTAAGGCAAATGGTATGAAGAGGTACAGTACTCCCAGTTTGTCAGCTAACTTCTTTGTAGTGAGTCACAGAGACTGGGAATGGCTGAGTCATTACACAAATTGAATCTATTTCAAGTTAAGTATCCTCACACCTTCTTGTCAACTGTGTGATATAGGCCTTCTTGATTATCACTATAAAAGGTTTTTCCTCATGCTGATAATAGCTCATCTTCGTTAATTAGCCTCTTAGAGTTGGTATGGCAACTTCCACCTTTTCATGTTTTCTGTGTGTATATATACACATCTTACTTCTGTGTGTTCCATTCTATGCAACTGATGAAGTGGGCTGTAGCCCACAAAGCTTATGCTCAAATAATTTGTTAGTCTCTAAGGTGCCACTTTCTTTTTACAGATACAGACTAACATAGCTGCTACTCTGATACCAGACTTAGGACATTCCTGTAATCCTTTTGCCAGTTGGCATTAAGAGAGTCTTGTGTCACAGGGAGTGCTCCAACCCCAGGCCACAGGGTAGAAGGAGGACATCACCTCTGTGTCTTCCATTTTGCTTGAGAAAGGGCTGACCTGGCTTAAGACCCTGACTCCAGGAGAGGTTTCATGTCTGTGACTCCCAAGTGGAGATAGGTGCCTAACTTCCTTTAAGGGATAGGGTTGAGGTTATACACCCTCCTCAGCCTTTCCTCCTGGCTAACTTCAACATCTCAGATCCCCACTCACTGTGCTGGCTTCTGTGAATCCTTTTTTTAACACACCTAACTCCCATGCTTTATTAAGTAGGGAGCATGGGCACCTAACTCATGGTTGTGTATTCCATTAACCAACAGCATCCTTAAAAGTTAGGCATGGACCCTTAGCATTGCAACACTTAAGTCCTTCTGAATTTAACCCTTTGTTTTCCTACACTTTAAAAGTAAATTTCTTTTGTAAATCTTCATTAGAGTAAAGTAGCATGTACCTTAAATGATCCAAAAGGAGCATTTCCTATTACTATTTGAAACTTCATTGCTGGTATGCATTTGCAACCATTTCTAATATTGCAATGTAGAATGTTATGCAAAATACAGTGCACTAATCAGTTAGAAGAGAGAGATGTGAAAACTAAAAGGAAGAGCCCTGGATACGTAGAGTATTCTAAAGGGTACATTTTCAAATGGGTATGGAGAAACTAACTGCCCAACTCCCTCTGACATGCATTGTAGTTGCACAGCTATGTTCCTAAGCACTGCTATGAAAATTAGCTGAAGGTAGATAACCAGCTCTTGGTTAGTTAAAACGGTTTGGTTTTGTGAAGATCAACATTTAAGGAGGGTGTCATAGGATCCACACAAGTTTCCACCCTCTGGTGCCTGCACTGTGTGTTTGGGCTGGTGTAATAAAGAGTCCACCATGCCTTCTTTTGCTAGTTTATCCCTGCCCTGCCACAGAGGGCTTAGTACTTACGATTGGCTTTGGAATACACTAAGGACACAGGTAATAAAATCAAGAGCACTGAACGTTAACCAAAAGACATCTCAGGAGCCTGAAGAGAATTCTGAAAGCAGGATTTTTTTTTTGTGTTAATGGAGTTAATAGCTATGAGGAGGCTACAGGAAGTCATAATTGAGCCCACCTCTCTCTCCACCCTTACAAGGATAGTTTCTTACAGCTGCTGCACTAATTTGATGGTGCTTTTAGGAGCTCACATATTATCCCTTGCTAAACCATCCCCACACCCAAATAGGCTGGTATTTTTGGCAGTAACAGTTTAGACACTTACTTTAGTCATTAGATCATATCATAAGACTTTTGAAAAATGTTGGATTGTTTTTATTGACCTTCAGCTCTTTGAGCTTTTAGAGTTTGTATTTTCTGTTCAGCCATAAGGCTACAAAACTTTTTTTAAAATATAGAAACTGGCATTTGTGTGTGCTTACATCACTTCAGCCACTATAGGTTAAAGATAGATATCCAATATCAAGAGACTCATGATAAAATCATGAATTGGCAACATTGCCATACTTATACCGCAGCCTCAGTGTGAGGTACTGTTACACTTTTATATACTGGGGGGAAATAAAAGGAAATTATAGTAATTTTAGAATTACTCCAAAGCAAAAGAATGGAAAGAATTTTTGGTTGTCCCTTTTCTTTTTAAATAGTTCTGTTTACCTGTATCTGTTGCTGCATTGAGCAAAACACTGATTAGTTCATTGTATTGTAACCGTTATTTACCTTTTTTTTTTTTTTTTGGCAGTCTCACCTTTATCAAGGACTCCTAAGAGTAAAAGCAGTTAGATTAGTCTCACTCCATAATTTCTGAGTGCTAATTAAAATAAAGCTAATGTGCATGTTTGCTCATAGGATCCCCACCATGTGGATTTCCCTGAAGAGTGGCAAAACAAAATAGCCCAATTCCAGAGAATGCTTATCATTCGCTGCCTGAGGCCTGACAAAGTAAGTGTAAAGACTTGCTGTTAGGGGGGGTATCACAGATTTCACCTACACCTGACCCTTAAAAATTATCTGGATTTTCCCCTGTTTTACTCTCTTTTGCTCTCCCTTCTCTTTTTCTGTAATTTGAGGGAAGTGGGGCTTAAAACCGAAGACTTGTCAGATGCTCATGCATTAAGGCTAGGCAAGCATTCACTGGTTATCCTAAAAGAAACAGATCATGAATGTAGTTTGTGACAGAACGTAATCTGCATCTTTGTAAATAGGAGTTTCCAATTAGTAGGAAAGGAATGTAAACTGTAGAAGTACCTTATCACTTTTTCCATTTTGAAAGTGAAAAGCAAGCCAGTTGTCTGTCAGATTTTTCTGCAAGTTGATAGTGTTTAAGCATGCATAATTCCCTTTGTCTGCTAATTTTGAGCATGCATTAAAAAGATAGCAATACTGGGCTCCAATTGTGCAATGCTATCATTAAAGTCAAAAACTTCTTTGGTCTTCTGTGGAAGCACGATTGTATCCTTCAGCAAAAAAACATTTGTAGTACTTATTTCACATTCTAATCATGCATGAGAATACACTTATCACTACTGTTGAATATTTAGTCCAGGGAATTACAAGGTTAGAAACCCAAAACCTCACTACTCCAACAGATATTTACAGACTAGTTTCTGTAAGATCACCTAGCCAGCAATTTATATAGTGTTAACCAAGAAGAGAAATCCACCAAAAACCAGATTGCTAGTGTAGGCTGAAGTCCTGAGTAATTAGTCCCCTTTGAATGGCATGCATAAATTTACTTGTTGGGGGAGAGGCTGAGCATGCCATGGTGGCACTGTACCATTAGACAAGAGTGCCTTCTTGTCCATCTCCGTATCTACCATGTATATGGACCAGACAACAGCAGTAATCAGCTTCTACCCTTCGTAAGTGTGAGCTATTGACCAGTACAGAATGGCTAGTGGTGCCTTCTTCCATGTCCTTTCATCTGAGTACAAGGCTTATATCTACCAAGTGTATATTTCACTTACCACAATGCTAGAATTTAGAATGTAAAATCAAGTTCTCTGTCATGAGAGGAATAGATTATTTATGCAGTTTGTGCTTCAAGGGAAGCTTTTCAATAGCCACGCAAAGTCACAGTTGTCAGCTGGGTAATATGCACACAATATTGTAACAGGTTTAATATTAGCAGCCATGTTAGTCTGTATCCGTAAATAAGACGAGGAAGACTTTGTAGCACCTTAGAGACTAAGTCTCTAAGGTGCTACAAGTCTTCGTCTTATTTACAATATTGTAAGTTATCACCAACAATAGTTCTTTTGTTTGAGTCCTTCTGATGGTTATGACAACAGGTATTGGGAGCTTGTTGATAAGGTCACCTTCACAAGCTACATATTTACTGATAAATGGCAGCTACCATAGCTACTTGAAAAGCAGCAAAAAGCCCATCAGTAAATCTGTTGAGTTGAACATTCCCAAAGTTGAACATTACCACAGGTCAGGTTCACACTTGTATCAGCTGTAAATCTTTATTTAAAAATACAGATATTTGACCATCTAAAAACTGTACAGAAGTATTCTGCTTACCAAGTCAATGTACATTATTTTATAAACACCAGTTTACTGAGAGATTTATTGGTTCACATCTGCCATAGTGATCAAATATACCTCAAAAAAGATAAGAGTTCATATTGACTTTAAGTGTCTACAGAAATTAGTATTTCATTATTCAGACAACTGAATCTGATATCTATTCCAAGTACCAATAAGATCAACAATGTTTAGGACAGGTCATGTGAAAATTAGACAAAGAATGAACAAGCCTTTCTGAAAGTCTGTGGATATTGCTTTTTTTTGCCCAGTGAGCTGCATTTGGGGGGTCCTGGTGGCTTCCTCAACTTTGTGCAGTAGAATCAGCATGTTGAGGGAGACTCTGATACTGGCATCTTTGGCTCTGGAGTGTACTGGTGTTTGCTGACAAAGTAATCAATGAGGCGTTTTCTAGTTGCATCAACTTCTTCTTTGAAGGACTTCATTGTGCTTCTGCCAGTTTTGCACTTCAAAGTGAAAATTCTGGATTTACTTTATGTTTAAAGTTTGTTAGACCTAGACCAGGGGCAGGCAAACTTTTTGGCTTGAGGGCCACATCGCGTTTCCAGTATTGTATGGAGGGCTGGTTAGGGGAGACTGTGCTTCCCCAAACAGCCATGTGTGGCCTAGCCTCCTATCTGACCCGCCCTGCTTCTCACCTCCTGATTGCCACCCACGTCCCCAGGACTCCTGCCACATACAAACCCCCTTGTTCCTGATGACCCGCCCACAATCCCTGCCCCATCCATCCCCCTGCTCTCTCTTCCCTGACCACCCCCAGAGCCCTCCACCCCTGACTGCCCCCTGCCACCCCATCCAACCCCTCCTCTCATTCCTGACTGCCTCCACCAATACTCCTGCCCCCATTAACTCCTGTTTCCTGCCCTCTGACCTTCCCAACCTCTGTCCACCACCCCAAACTCACCTGCCCGCTGTCCACTCCTCCCCCCCCCCCCCCCCCATTTACTGCACTGTCTGGAGAACTGGTGGCATTACAGCTTCGCTGCCCTGAGTGCCAGGATAGGCAGCCGCACCACCCAGCTGGAGCCAGCCATGCCACCACACAGCACAGAGCACCAGGTCAGGCTGAGGCTCTGCAGCTGCATTGCTGGCAGGAGCTCGGAGTCCCGCTGCCCAGAACATTGCACTGGCAGTGCAGTGAGCTGAGGCTGCGGGAGAGGGGCCAGGAGTGTCCTGTGGTCCAGATGTAGCCCATAGTTTGCCCATCTCTGACCTAGAAATTCAAAAGCTACCCAGAAAGTGGGATGCAGAACTTCCATCAGTGATTGTTACCCTAATGGGGAACTATCAGACTTTAATTAAGTCTTCCATTAGATTCGCTAATGGTACCTATCAAATGTCAATTTTTATTAACTAAAGCAGTCCAGATCCTGAGGCCAGCTATCAATTTTTATAGATCAGAGCTATGACAGCTGTCACTCAGGTAACCCCAGGAGAAGGAAGGCTTCTCTAAGGTGTGGTATTAATGCCATTTTCCTTTGAATTCCAAAGAGATGATCTCTCAGTGAACAGGATAATTGCAGAACTAGTGAGAGAAGGGCTCCAATTTGTCTTCTGCAGTTGTATTGGAAAGTTGCTAGCACAGCAACACTGAAGCAGGGGGACGATACAGTGCTTGACAAGAGTTATGCCTATGTTCAGCATGTCCTCTTTGAAGCCCTGTGCCATCTTGAACTGAGAGTATGGCTAATACTCAGTGGTGCTTCCAAGGGCTGTTTTTATATTCTCTACAGAAGGGATAGTACTCTTTCTGCCACATAAGAGTTAGATTAAACACGTCCAGAGGAATGAAGTTTTGTAAGGAGTTAGGCATAGAGGGTCAGATTTTTTAGAAATATTTAGGCACTTAAAGATGCAGATTGGAAAAAATCCCATTAAGTGCCTAAAGACTTTTTAAAAATCTGGCCTGGAGTTCCTTGACATGACAGCCCTGGCAGGTTCCTTCAGTGAGAGAGATTTCTGCCTTCTTTCCTATTTTGGGGGAGAGGGGTAATCCACACTGTGACATCAGGGGCAAATTTTTATTCAGACAACATCCTCCATTTAAGCCAAAGCCATTAGACAATATTTGCATATGCACTTACAAGAAAAGTTCTCAACCGGTCCATCTCCAGCATGTAGTATTCTTCCATTGTTAGATCATCAAAGTTCTTAGAAAGAGATAAAAACCCACAGTTGCTAGGACGTTTGGAGTGCTCTACCCTGCAGCACAAACACAAGAGTTTCATTTTGTGAATATAGTTAGTTTTCCACAGCATTTGAGAGGAGATACAATTCCACAATTTTCTATCACTCTTCCAATATGAAAGATGTTCTATAAACTTTCAGAGACTTGTTTTATGTTCTCTTTTGCCCCTAAATAGCAGCACTGATCAAACTTCAAGTCAAAGTATCAAGAGGAGAGTTGTGAAACCCCTCTTTTCCTCTAATAGCCGATGGAAGACATGAAGTAAATTCTTTAAGATAAATGGGGCAGACACCCACAAGTTAGTGAACCTCCCTCCCCTCCATCCATGTATATTCTCACCACACCAGAATATTCATTTCAACACAAGGGAAAGCAAGCATCTTTTATGGTCTGCATGAATGTTTCAGGATAGCTGGCAAACTTCACCCAAGAGGTGGTACCTAGGCTTCAAAATTAAGGAGCCTGAAGCACTTTTCGTTTCTTCCATTCCCCCGCCATACTCCACCCACATTATTTTCTGTGGTCTAAAGTTTAAAAACTAGAGAGACATAAAGCAGTTTTCATGAGTTGAGGGAGATGTACACTCCAGTGGCCCCATTTAGAATATGGGCTACATAAAAACCAGAACCTCTTTATTCAGATCTGCTACCTGTGTTTATTCAGAAATCAGCTGCTTAATTTTATGACAGGTGAAATTACTTATACAAGCACTGTAGAGGCAATACAGCTAAAAGGTAAAAGCTAAGTTTTTCTAGCTTCCAGTCATATTTTAGGTGTAAGCCAGAAAGAATACATCTAGAGTTTCAGATTTTATGTTGCAGTGCTAACAGAACTTTCTCAAATTGTAAAATGGAGGAAGAGTTTTAAACTCAAACATCAAGAGGTAAAGAACCCTCAAAACCAGTATTTGCTACTTTTCAGGATATAGCTATACTGAATGCAAAGAAACAAAATGTTTTCCATAGTAATGGAAAATTGAAGTCTGCTGGTCAAGATTACATGTCTGCTTTGATAACTAAACCAGAATACACACAGAACTCATAGGAGGGGAAATAATGCTCAAACTAGTACATTAGGGGAAAGAGATAACATGGAGGACTGTTTCAAGAAATTTGAATAGTTTCACAGAATAAAGAGTAAGGAATAATATAGGCAGACTACTGCTTACTGTGGATCATCATTTGGTTCCCAGCCCTCCAACTCTATCAAGCAGAAGAAACACTTTACCACATCGGGTTCGTTTGCACTTGGACAGCGGATAAAGCCAGCCCTGGCCATCTGCAGAGGAGAATTAGTTATGGTAGTAGTTAAGGGCCCAACAAATTGGGCCCTAGTGTAATATACATTGTGCAAATATACAATGAGACAACAGCCCCTGCCCTAGAGAGTTTACAGTCTAAAGTCTCAGTCCAACAAGGCTACGCTTCACAAACATTGGGGTCTTCCAACAAGTAGTAGTAGCGTTGATAGGAACCGAAGTTTAAAACAGATAACAAGAGGGTGTAACAGACAAGCTGTAAGGTGAGAAAAGAGGCTAAAAAGCAATAAACATGTTTTTGCATGGAGTAGCTGTTTGCAGGTACCCATTTTTGAGATTGCCAGCTAATAATGACTAGGCAGTTGGCTGTCTTCGATAGGCATTACAGCAAGAGCTAGCTATACACAATATATTGCCAAGGAACTCATCAAGGGCTAAACCCTGTAATTTTAACCTGAACAGTAATACTAGAAGTAATAGTTTATCCAGAAATAAGCAAGACAATTTAACATTGTTGTTCTTGCACTTGTACATTAATACATTTTACTGCTACAGTATACAAGGTGTTCTCTTGAAGAAGAAGAGAAGGGAAATTGCCATCTCAAATATTTCAGGGGGAAATAGTCAGTAGTATGGTCACAGTTTGTTGAACTAAACTGTCTTTTGCAAATATAATTATGTCCAGGCAACCCACAATTAAAAGGAGGGAGTCACACAAACACAAAGTTAAAACTTTGTAGTTCTCATTATAGCGAGCTTCCTAGTATAGAAGTTTTAGCAAGCTCATTTCCGAAGTAATAGGTTATATCCCATTGTCAGGGTTTAGCTTAGTTGTATTCTAGCACTAGGTGCATTAGAGCCATGGCTAAATCAACTCTAAAGAGTTAAAAACTACAGTTACTCATCTTTAGAAGTGGTCCTGTATGTGTTTTAGTTTCAACTTCTTTCACACTTGCTCAGATAATTCCAAGTATGCTTTGTCTGAGGTGTAAACCTCAAGATATACAGCAGCTCTACCCAAGCATGACTCAGAAGTATCAGTTTCAAAGAATTATGGGCTATAATATTATTGTAGCATTTGTATTGTACTTTGTGTGTTCAAAGCACTGAGTAGACAATAATTTTAAATGATACGCTTTTGTAAGTGCTAGAGGCCCAATAATAAATAGCCTGATATTTATCCTTCCTGCTAGATAATGAGCATTAGATCTGTGTGGATTGCTCTTATCTCCAATTAATTTTCCCCCTCAGGAAAAAAAAAATGCATTTTTCATGATCGGAAGACACAAATTCAAGGAACCATTTTAGGTAGGGAAAGAATCAAAATGTTTTGTTTCAAATTTGAAACTGAATTTTAATTTTAAATTTGGCCAGTTTAGCACACACAGTTAATGACAGCCAACCACCTAAAATGGTGGAATTGGGAGAAAAATACAACTCAAATTTCATTTTACATCAGATCAAATGTTATGATTGATTTGTAATGAGTATTTTAGATTTAATTGAAAGCTTTTTTTAAAAAAGTTATTTTAGTATGAGTTTTAAATAGTTTTTCTGTTTAGGTCTCCCCATCTAAAAATTCCACTCTTCACCTAGCTCCAGTGGGCACTTCCTCAGTTGTCAAGTGAATCAATACCTGTGAAAGTTACAGGTTTTTAATATATTAAAACCCCAAAAACAAAATAAAAACCACCATCCCCATATTCTCACAGTTAATTTAGCTTGCTACAATAGAATCTAAATAGCAGGAGTTGTTCACTTAGAGAATTCTAGCATGTACATGAGTAGCCATTGCTACAGCATGCAACTTTAGGTTCAGGAGTGAGGGAACACTTTAGTCTGCCCAGCATGAAATCAAGCATCAAATTTATCCAGAAGTTCAAGGCAAGGTAAACCTCAGACAGAAGGGTTGTTTTTTTTTTTTTTTTTGTTTTTTTTTTTAAGAGACAAAAAACCCACCCTCTTCCTTGTGCCTGAAAAGTAAACTTCCAGAGTGGATGGTACACAGCTATGCATTCCACTGCAGTGCCTTCTCAGAGAAGCATGTGGAGAACATTAAAATACTTACCTTTTTTTGTAGGCTTAATTGAGACTCCTAACTCTGCTTTAACTTGAGCATGTGGTTTAAAAGCATTTTTTAATTAACAAAGTCTATCAGAGAAGAGAGTGAAGTATGTGGGAGTTTTAATGAAGTTTTATATAATCTATTATTTTTATCTTTTAGTTCCTAGGTATAGACAAAATTAGACATTGTCAGACTTACATGCTCAGGAGTACATTTGCAATTCTCCATAAAAGGCCAATCTGTGAAGGTTTTTATGCGATTCTCATACTCATACATGTCTCTAAACTCAATCAAATACTTACAGGCTAAACTAAGCTCTTTCAAAAAAGTCTCCATCTGAAAGAAAGAAGAAAAACAAACAAAAACCCTGTTGTCTGATCCTTACCCTAACCAATGTATTACTCATTCCTTGCCTCTCCCTCTCAAATTAAAGACACTTCACTCATTGGCTTCATTGCTCCCACCTGTAAACATTAGGGTGTTTCAATTAAGTAAAGGCAGGTGAGTCTATGAGCAGCAGAATAAGAGAAGTGAGGTCACAATGAAATGTCTGCATCTGTCACATTCTTAGCACTCAAAGGTGTATCTTTGTTAAATGTACTGAACTAATACAGACATTTGGAGCTTATATTTGTATTTCTTGATACTTTAATGATTAAATTTGTAACTTTAATACTGAGCTAATACAGCTCTTGCATTTAACAATCTAACTAGTCAAAAATGCTGCAGAAATAGTATATATTGTGGCTTAGTTAACACTGCTGTTAAAAACTTAAACTTTGCATTTCTTGATAGTTTCACTTTCAGAGTTTAAACTTTAATGGTGCATTAGCAAAAGATTTTACAGTTCTTTTCAAGACAATAAAAGAAAAAATATAAAAATGTTCTAGCCTATGTTTTAAACTGCATCACTCTAGAGATGTGCTGAGATTTTTATCTGTTGCACAATGGAGATGGGCAAATCAAAAGTGCCACAGCAATTTTGAAACTGAAATCTTAAGAAAATATTTTTTGCTCTGTATACTCAGAAGCAAATGTTTAAATGTATGTCATATTTGTTTTCAAATTAGCCACTAGTTTTGTGATTTGTGCATCTGCATCCACAGTTAGTTTGCGTTTGTGCAAATCCTCACACACATGCTTAATTTTACTACCAGGACTAGTACCATGATTTCAGTGGGACTACTCATGGTATTAACATGAAGCACATCCATACGTGTTTGCAGGATCAGAATCTTTGACTTTGCTTCTGTAAGGTTGCTATTGACTTCAGTGTAGGGGACTTCTGTGTAGAATAACATACAGGATTGGAGTTCAGGACTAGTGAAAGTGGCTTGACTGATTAGCCCTAGAAACTGGAATCCTCTCCATAGTCCAGATAAAATATGAGCAGTAGCAATTCCAGCTTCCTACACTGACCTACCAATCTGCCTAATAGTTACCTAGAGGACATACCTCCAGAAATAAGATCATTCATTGTTTTAAACTATTTAGTCCTCCCCTTTCCTGATTCTTGCCACTTGAACCTTGATTCTGCTGAGACTTACGCATTGAATTCAGTGGGACTGTTTCTCTGCATAATTTTGAAATAGGAGTAGCTTGTTTGACATGTACATTAAAATATTCAGAATGACAAATCTTGATGTTTAACACATATATTTCATACAGCACATATTTGCTTTTCTAGATTATCCCTATGGTGCAAGAATTTATCATTGACAGTCTGGGCCGTCCATTTATTGAACCACCTCCATTTGATTTGTCAAAGGCATTTTCTGATAGCCACTGCTGTGCACCATTAATTTTTGTGCTGTCTCCTGGTGCAGACCCTATGGCTGCCCTTCTCAAGTTTGCTGATGACCAGGTATATTACCATTTCGAAGCTTTATTTTGATGACATTCTTGTGTATGTGAAGCAATACTTTTTAAACCCTAGATGTTGAAGTAAGTTGAGTAAAATGTTGAGTAAGTTCATATAGTACACTTTTGAACTCTTAAAAATGCATTAGATCTGATTCTATGGCCCATAGTCACACAAAGAACTAATGAACTTTACTGAATATTTTGTATGAATGAAGGTTGTACAACTGCATCATTATTTGTAAGAAATTACACATTCATTATTTACTGCATCTTCTTTCCCATTGTAATTTTAAGAACAGTTAAAATGATTAGTTTATGTAATCTCTAATAGAAAATAAGATGAGAGAGTCAAAAATAGTGGTTTAAATCTTTTGAAGTTCTAATTAGTTCTTTTCCGAAACCTGAAATTAATTTTTGCAAATATTAACCTAAAAACTACTTTGTTACAAAACCTAATATAGTAATAAAGAAGTTTTGTTCAATGGCCTTAGGTGGACTAGTACAGCGGAGAAGCCAAATATATTTTTATTTGATTTAGCCATTAGCAACATGACATTGTTACAAGAAAAAAGTTCTCATAAAAAACATAATATGGTAGTAATACCAGAAAATTGCCTTTTTCTAGTAAAATGAAAGACTTGTATTTCTTGGCAATTACTCTGTCAGAATTCTGTACTATTGGGAGTGACTAGCATACTGTAAATCCACACTCGACAAGCTGTAAATATATCCTGCAGTTTGTAATAAGACATCGACAGCCTCAAACAATAAGCTGTTCAGAGAAGTCTTTTTAAATATTCAGAATTTTACAGTACAGGATTAAATTGATGTGTAGCTAGAGCCAGTGCCTGGCAGGTATGAGATTAAGCTGAACTGGAATGGAATGAAAAGAAGATTTGAGCTAGGTTTAAAACACACTAGAAATTAAATGTTTGAAATGTATATGTAGGTGTAAATCCTCATTTCAATGCACCTATCTCCTTGAGTATCAGATACCTGTTCATGAAATGGTATTACTATAAAAACCAATTTCCAGGCTTTTCTTGATCACATCTTCCATATTTACAAAAAAAGAACAGGCCTGAGAAACTCAGGTGAGTCACAAGATTAGCTTTCCCCTCCCATTTGTTGATGGGAAATCCAGGAATTTACCTTCTTTTCCCTTTTTCTCAATCCCTTCAAGACTTTCTATTACAAACTACTTCCCTCCCAGTGAAGACTGGAGGTTTCATGGATGCTACTTTTTCAGTTGACCAGAGGGGGTTAGCAAGTTAAGTGAAGCACACTTTACTTTACACCAAGGGCAAAATGCACTGCCTGACCAACACCTTTAGTCCTCCTAATCCAAGTTCCAGAGACTATTTACACTGCTAGACTGACACACCCTTTATTTAAAGTATAATTGCTATTATTATTTTTAGGTATTTGTTTATAGCAGCATCCATGATAAGCAAGGTGCTTTCTAGACATACAGTAATCAAAATCATGCCCCTGCCATGAAGAGTTTATAATCTAAAAGATATGTATCTTAATAGGAAGTTTTTATGTAGCATATGGTTTCCTTCTTTAATTGGGGAATTTTAATGTCACATGAGAGAGAAGGGGAGGCAGAATTTTCCTTGTAGAATGTTAAAGAAGAAAGTTTGCCACCAATTAGCACACTAAAACAGGCTCTATAGTTTTATAGGTTTTCATTGTGTGGGCAGTAGGGTGACCAGATGTCCCAATTTTATAGGGACAGTCCCGATTATTTGGGGCTTTTTCTTATATAGACGCCTATTACCCCCAACCCCCGTCCTGATTTTTCACACTTGCTGTCTGGTCACCCTAGTGGGCAGTGTACAAGGAGAAACTCTGGATATTCCTGGCTTCTTTGATGTCTCCTTTCCACTTCCTGCTCAGTTACTTTAACTATCCGTCCTTTTCTCTGCATATGCCGCTGTGGGTCTCTTTCACAAATCCACCTTTCTCTATTCATCTGTGCTTGTCTCATCTTCTTGGCTGCTTAGGATCTCAGGTTTCCTCATTCTTGTCAGAAGTAGTATCAAAAAGGAAGGGTTTGATAGTTAGGCCTGTTCATATGGTAACTGAAAACTTTCTGCCTCTAGAAACTAAATTAAATCTAGTTTACAATCCCAAAGATGCTATCCTCAAAACAAACTATATATGGTTTCTTATCCAGAGATGATAAGACTTTTTTTTTAGTTTAGAATTTTTTTATGTGTAGAATTTACTCAATACATTTATATAATTTAATTAGTTTGAATTTAATGTGGGTTTATACTTGTTTAACAACCAAAATGTGGATGTTAATTATGACAATGTTTGGAATGTTTCTATAAGCTTTCATAATATTTTGTCACTCTAAAAGTGTTCTCTATGTACAGGGATATGGTGGATCAAAGCTGAGCTCTCTGTCACTGGGACAGGGCCAAGGTCCTATAGCCATGCGAATGATAGAGAAAGCAGTAAAAGAGGGCAGCTGGGTAGTTCTTCAAAACTGCCACCTAGCGACTTCATGGATGCCAACACTGGAAAAAGTCTGCGAGGTAAAAATCACTCATATTTTCTTTTATAAAAACTTACTGCCTCTCAGATCCACTCTGGTGTGCAAAGCAGCCAGAAGCCTACTTAACTTACTCCTTGAGGATTCCCCTTATGTAAAGGAATCCTTACATATTGGTTCTGCACCAGCTCTATCTCCTGGCTCCTGGTATAGGAGGTGTTCTCCGGAGAAAGAGTGTGGACCTGGGGCATCCCCTAAAGAGCAGAGGGTAAATTTAGATTAGCCCTCAGGTTTGCAACCACCTTTACCCCCTTCCTCCAACTACATTAGTTGTATTTCAGAGGCAGCTAAGGATGTGGTCCCTGGTATTGAAAGTCACATTTAATATTCTTATAAAAACAAACCATATTTAATGTTTTCCACCAAGATAAATAGATTTTCTACTCACTTTCTCTGTCCCACACGTCTGAAAGAGATCTATCTCCTGCAAATGTTGGCCTCAATCCTGCAAAGTCTTACACCATGCTTAAGATTAAACATGCATGCAAGTCTTTGCAGAAACTGGGATGTTTAGGAAGTTTGTACCTTTCCCCAGTTACAGAGCTGCAAAAGGTATTATTAGAGTAGGTCTCTTCCCTACAAACCATACAGTATCTTACCAAATCCATACAAAGTCCTTACTGAATTTCAGATATTTACCATCAGCCATTTTGATTTTAGAACTGTTCAAAATAAAGTTGTAGGAATATTTTATTAATGGAGAAAGTACAAATTGTTTATATTCTTCTTGTACTCAGTTATGGCTAAACTGTTTTTGCTCATATATTCCATAATTATTTACCTTCGTATAGCAACCAATCGTGGAAAATTTTAGCCTGAAATACTAAAGATTCAGAGAGTTATGAGTAAAATAGAGCAGTTTTAGAATGGCAACTGTCACACATAACTATATTATGTGTTACCACTATAATTATGCTTCAAATTAGTAATTCATAAACATTACACTGATGTATATTCACATTTTACAGATTGACTTGCTTAAATAACAAACATTGACGTGTATAATCCTTATTATTCCTCTTGGGTTTCATTCGTTGTTTTTCTGTGGTGTTTTCTTTTAGGAGCTGAATCCTGATACAACACATCCAGATTTCCGACTTTGGCTCACCAGTTACCCGTCTCCAAATTTTCCCGTCTCTGTCCTTCAGAATGGAGTGAAAATGACCAATGAAGCACCGAAAGGTTTACGGGCTAATATTATCCGTTCATACCTGATGGATCCAATCTCTGACCCTGAGTTTTTCAACAGTTGCAGGAAGCCTGTTAGTTTTGTATTATTAGCCTTGTTACTTCTGTTTTTATTACTTATAAAGCAGCTAACATAAACCCTAGCGGTTATATATGTGATTGCTGAGTAAAAACTACCATATTAGTCTTCCTACACTGCAATAAGATTGGTTTTGAACAGTGACTTCACTGAAGTGAATTTTATTAATATTTTATTTTTATTTTACTATCAGTTTCACTCTGTCTCAGCAGAGATTTTTGTAGTATGCCATTAATAATACAGTTTTCTATTTAAGAAGCCAAAAGTAAGTTATTTCCTGATACAAATCTACAAGGTTAGGGAATCTTATTGCAGAATTATCAACTGGGGCCTATGCTGTTTAGAGTCATATTGTTAATCTTAAACATAAAAATGTTTCCTTCATAGAACTCTGGGAGCCAAGTGATTTGGCAGGTTGATTGATAGGAATCATGAGTGCCTTTTTTAGAATGACTCGTCAGACTAGGAAACCACCTACTGTTTTCATAATTAGTTTTTTCTTTGTGAATGTTTTGGCCTAAAATTGTTTTGCAGTATTTTGCTATAATTAAAAACTGTAGATAATTGCTTTTAACTGAGATTGTATGCCTTGCTAAATTGTCACAATTAAAAAACACAACTTCTTAACAGTAAAGATTTTTTTGAAAGCTATCTCAGGACCAAAACCTATCTGGAACATAAAAAGGTAAAATACAGAAGAACAAATGCTTTTTAAAGACCAGAGCAGCAAATAAAATTGGGGGACTATGTGTGGATTACATGTACATTGCTGCAGCTCATATGTACTAAAAAAGTAATATGTATAAAAAGTCATAACTGGATTGCTTCTAGGTTACTTGAAGTATTAAGAGAATTTTTAAAATCATTGCTTGTGACCAAGGCATATATATTACAAATTGATGGCTAAATTCTGAAGGTGTGCCTGGGCAAGGTCTGTAATAAAATAGAAATATAAGTTACTACTGTGGAGAGTCCAGGTTGTGGAGAGATAGCCAAAGGGGGATTCTACAGCTATGTGTGCTAGAGAGATTCTTTGTGCTGTTATATGGGTTATGGGGAAGTGAAAGCGTTTGGAGCATTTTCCATGGATTATATTCTTATTGTCATGTTCTGTTAAAAGGCTGAATTCAAGAAGTTGCTGTATGGCCTCTGTTTCTTCCATGCATTGGTTCAAGAAAGGCGGAAATTTGGGCCACTGGGTTGGAACATTCCCTATGAATTTAATGAGACTGATCTGCGAATTAGTGTGCAGCAGCTGAACATGTTCCTGAATCAATATGAGGTACAGTAATGGATCACAGGAAGGATGTTACCCATTCTGCTCTGTATGGCAATGTAAATGCATGCAACAATACCTTCTCATTAATTTTTGCTCCTACAAAATTAATGGAAATGATTGCACAAGAAAGTTTACTAGATAGTACTTCATAAAACGAAAGTTCTAATTGTGATTATTAAGGATTAAGGTGTCAGTATTTCTGTTAGAAGCCTGTATTTTCAGGGATTTATATGGACATCAAAGTTCATACCAGTCCAGAAACTAATTCAGAATACTTTCAAACCAGATGTTATTCCATGCAAAATGGAACAGGTTTTGCTCTGCATATTCAGTTCACTCTTTGGCACCTTTATCTTGTCCCTGAAGACCTTACAGAGATGCTACCAACACAGTAATCATATTAGTGTCTGAAAATGTTGTACCAAATATTATTATAACTAAATGTGGCAGGCTCATCAATTAGGGACCTTGAGTAGCATTTAGGAATTGGAGTTCTGTTCCGAGCTATGTCACTGACCTCTTGTGTAAATCTGGCAAGTCACTCTCACACTCTGAGCCTCTTTTCTTGGGGGGTGAGGGTGAGGGGCAGTAGTGTTTCATAGAGGCTAGAGCTCTGGCCTGGGGCTCAGGAAATCCACTGGTCTGCTGAGTGACCTTGGGAAAGTCATTTTCCCCTTCTGAGCATCAGTTTCCACATCTGTAAAAGGGGATAATCATACTGACTCTTCTTTGAAGAGTGCTTTGAGAGGTGTGGATGAAATGTTCTAGATAAGATTTAGATATTATTTTATTTTATTTTATTTTATTATAAAAGAGATTAGATCAGGATAAAGCTTTTCTCAATGTTTTCTGTTGGTTTACATTGCATTAGAGAGCACTTTGTGGTTTTGTATTGTTAGTTTTCCCATTTGCTTCAGTGAGTCTTTCAGACAAGGACAGCAGAGGGAAAAGCATTTAAAAATACTGGAAAATGCAACTGCAGCATCAGAAAAATTGATGGAGGAACTCAAGGGCTTGGTGTAATATCTGGAAGTATTTTAAAGGTTTTTTTCTAAATTTACTAGATTTCAAACTGTAGTATTCTTGGACTTTTGGGCATTTTAGGCCCTGAGTCTGGAAGTTGTTTGCTGCTCTCTTCGAAACTTCTTGTACATATATATGTCTTCCCCATGAAAAAAATGCTCTTCTATCAAACCTTAATTTGTTACTATTGTATTTCTAAAATGCCTTTACATAGGCTTATTTCATGGTCTATAAATGGGTATTTTTATGCATGCGTATAAATTTAATGAGCTGCAGAAAAGTCAAGGATGCTGTGAAAGTAAACATCATGAAGGTTGAGGGCTGCAGACCAATTCCCAGACTCTAACAACAGAAATATTGCTGTAGAGTTACCATCCTGAATTTCTGTGGTTTCACAGTAGTGGTTAGAAGTGTGAGATCTAATATTGATCTCCATTCTACATATTTTTTTGAACCAGAAAATACTTGGAATAAAATCCCTCTCCTTTGTGCCAGCCTGGAACTGGTTTATAGCCCCTATGTGTAGAAGGAAAATGTTTTTAAACTTTTTTATGACACTTTGTGTTTATTTAAGTAAAGTTGGCTGCTGTTAAAATTAGCCCAAATGACTATCTCGGTCAGTTTGTACATGGGCAGTTAAAAGGCAGGTGGATATGATGGGATGATGGACTTGACTTGTGACACTGTGCTGAAAAAAAGTGTGGATAAATCTCTGAAAAAGTTGAGTCAGTTTGCATAGTTAAAAAATCTGCAAAAGGCTATGATCACTCTTGCCTATATGTTAGTTTCATACGTATTATAAATAAAACTCTTGAGTTTTCTTATTCCTATAGGAGAATACAGTTGAGTGACTCAGTGTTTTGATTGCTGAACCTTGAACGATTCCCAGATACTGGGTCCAGATATTGACCACAGTGAACATCTATCTGACTAGTTGGTTGTAAATGTTTTGAAGTGAAATGCATTAATTGATTTCACGTTATTCTCAGTAGACTTGAGTCTATTTAAATTTCCAACCTTACATAAGGCACATTTTGACAGACGTGAAAGTTTACAGCAAGCTGTGACTTGAAATTACAATAAGAAATCAAGAAAATTCTTTTGCCCACATTTCCCCATTCCCCATTTCTCCCTGCCCCCAGTAATTGTAGGTTTAATATCCAAGTGTAAAAGCATAAGAAAGAGAAAAATGTTTATCAAAAAACCCCTCTCTGTATCAAACTCTAGTGGGATTAGGTCCCAAATTACTGATAGATGAAGCTTTTAATTGCATTACTTGCTCTAGTCTTACTAGACTTATGCTGTACAAAAAGGGACCTATGAAAGTGAGAAAAAGGGATTTGAATGTGGCCATCTTAGTTCTTTTTTGAGACAGAGCAAGAGTCAGGCTAATCCTAGCCCTAACCCTAATAACACGAGATTTGTAAAGGCAGGACTGGTGTAAGTGTATGGGAAACTGTAAAGCGAAGCTGTTTTAACCTTGCCTTAAAATAACAATGGAATGTAATTGTAGTTAAAAACAAGTAAGATATCAAAAAGAAAAATGTATAAATGAGACAGCTATATGTAACAAAAAGGTATAAATCCTGTTTTACATTGTTTATACTTCAGAGACTTGTCTAAGGCCAAGGTAGCCCCTGTCCTACGGAGTCTCTCCCTGCAAATCCTTTAAAAATAAACTGCCTTTGACTTGTTGCAGACCAACTCAGCATGAGGCTTTGTTTTCTTCCACAGGCCATACCCAGTGTATAACACTGCTCTACAGCCAAAATGCTTCTGAAATAAATGTAGTCAAACTTTACTAATTCTGGGTCACTGAGAACAAAAATTATGCTTAAAATTGTTGATTGGCTCTAGTTTTCAACATATGCTATTGGGTCAGTATATACGACCCTTGACATGGGAATGGCGGAGGATAAGTGAGTTATAAAGGAAAGGAATCTCAATTTAAACTAGAAATGACTAAAATACATCTTTGACTGGATCTATGAAAAAATCTATGACTGGGTTTGGACAGTACTTGCTTTTTAGGCAAAATAATGAAGGATGCAATCTGAAGCTGGTATTGCATCGTACATGATATGAATTGCATCATGTTATTCCTAGAAGTCATGGATAACGCAATCATAACGAAGCTTACATCACTCTACTGAACAAATTGCCCTCTATCAGCTCTAGAAATCATACAGTGTCGTGCTCTCTTATTTGTCAGTGTTTGATTTTGCAAAGGGACACATTTCTGTTTAGCCAAAGTGAGCAGAGATGCCTCGTACTTGTGTGAACAGTGCAGATAACTTCTGCTATGTTTGTGGTGAAGTGACTTTTGCATCACAAAAGCGCAGTATAACCACTATGGTTAAGAAAGCCTATCACCTTTATTTTGGCTGCAAAATTGGAGATCAGGACAAGAGGTGGGCCCCGCACATATGCTGCAACACTTGTGCAACAAATCTTCGCCAGTGGTTGAACAGGAAAAGGAAATCTATGCCTTTTGCAGTGCCAATGATTTGGAGAGAGCCAACAGATCATACCAGCAATTGTTACTTCTGCATGGTGCCTCCAGTTGGGAAAGGTGTGTCAAAGAAGAAAAAGTGGACTGTGCATTATCCAAACATTCCATCAGCTATACGCCCAATACCCCACGGAGAAGGACTGCCAGTTCCCGATGCACCAGAATCATTCTCACTTGAGTCAGACGAGGAAGAGGAAGAGGATGAAACTTCTGGTCCTGAACCATCAATGTCACAGGACCCACATTTTCTCCCATCCTCCTCCTCTGAACCACACCTTATAACACAAGCTGAACTGAATGACCTTGTCAGGGATTTGGAACTACCCAAGAGTAAGGCAGAGCTGTTGGGCTCCAGACTACAGCAGTGGAATCTCCTGGCAGGTGATGTTAGGGTTTCCATGTTCCGTGACCGTCAAAAGGATCTTGTCCCATTCTTCTTCATGGAAGGTGATTTTGTAGCCTGCAATAACATCGATGGTGTGATGGCAGCCTTCAACATTGTTCACGATCCAGAGGAGTGGAGACTCTTCATTGATTCATAGAAGACAAGTCTTAAAGCTGTTTTGCTGCATAATGGCAATGTTTTGCCATCAATTCCAATTGGTCATGCAGTCCATATAAAGGAAACCTATGACAACATGAAACAACTTCTGAGGTGCATAAACTATGACCAACATCAGTGGCAGCTTTGTGGCGATTTGAAGGTTGTTGCTCTCTTGCTTGCTCTGCAGACTGGATACACAAAGTACTGCTGTTTTCTCTGTGAATGGAATAGTCGTGCAAGAGATTCCCACTACATCAAGAAAGATTGGCCACTCCGACAGTCATTGGAGCCTGGGAGGAAAAGTGTTCAGCATCCACCACTTGTTGAATCAAGGAAGATTTTGTTACCACCCTTACACTTCAAGCTGGGTCTGATGAAGAACTTTGTCAAGGCCATTGACAAAACACAAGCAGCTTTCAAGTACCTCTGTGGAAAATTTCCAAGGTTAAGTGAAGCTAAGATAAAGGAAGGTGTCTTTGTTGGTCCTCAGATTCGTGAACTTCTTTGAGATGATGCATTTGACCATGCACTGCGTGGCAAGGAAAAGACAGCATGGAAAGCCTTCCAGTCAGTGGCAATACATTTTCTCGGAAACAACAAGGTAGACAACTGCAGGTTGTTGGTGGAAAACCTCATCAAGGCATACAAAAGCCTTAGTTGCAACATGTCACTAAAGATACATTTTTTGCACTCTCATCTAGATTTTTTTCCACCGAACTGCGGAGCAGTGAGCGACGAGCACGGCGAGCGATTTCACCAGGACATTGCAACAATGGAGAAACGCTATCAGGGCAAATGGAGCCCATCAATGCTTGCAGACTATTGCTGGACAGTGACAAGAGATGCTCCATTTAATGAATACAAGAGACAAGCCAAGAAGCGCTGAGTAGACACTGAATAGGACTAAACCATGTACATAATAGTTTTTTGCCTTTTGTTTCATAATACATTTTATTTCTATAACCCTTTTGCTGATTTTTAAAGTGTTACATAAACAGGACAGGTGAAATATTGTCATGTAAAGCAACCATGAACACATGAAAAGACCTAGGTTTACAATTCGTGATTAAAACTCTACTATCTACACAGTATACATAGACATAAAATGTAAAAACTTAACTATCTTAGAAACAGTAGCCAATCAGTTGTTTTGTCATATTTGAATTCAGCCCATCAAAATACATAATAAATATCACATTTTATCTCTGAAGCAGATGACTTCTAAAAAATTGTAGACCAGTGTAATGGGTGGATACTGAAAATGCATAATTATAACACAGCTTAAGTTACCCAATAGTGGTTGGGTATAAAGATAATAAGTATATAGGCCAAATTCTGCCTTTGAGTAACATCAGCTGCATACAATGGAGAGCAGAATTTGGCCTAATGGCTGAGAAAAGGGGATTTTGATGGAGAAGCCTAAAATATCGCTACAGAATAATATTTAAAGTGAGAATTTTGTAAATCTTTCAGATAAATTACAAAAGTTCAAGTATAGCTGTGCTGACAAATGTCAAGCAGTTATTCAGGTAGACCCGTGGTTTTATGTTTCAGGAGCTGCCGTACGATGCCCTACGCTATATGACTGGAGAATGCAATTATGGTGGCAGAGTTACTGATGATTGGGATCGGCGCACGCTCCGTAGCATTTTAAACAAATTCTACAATTCTGAAATTGTTATGGACTTAGAATATAAGTTTGATAACAGTGGTCTTTATTTTGCCCCGCCTGAAGGAGATGTAAGTATTTTAAAATGAATGAACTGAGCCATAGACCAAAGTGAACATTTAATGCACAGCAGCAGAGGCCACATGGATAGTTAAAGCATGGCAAGCTAATGCAGGACGGAGTCACACCCCATCTTCCAACATCCTCCCTGCCCCACTCGCACTTTGCCATGAACTAAGAGCGTTGGTGTAGACAAGCCCTTTTTAGTATAGTTTCCACTTCTGTAAAATGTGGAAAATACAGTCCGCAATGTAACTCAAGGGTGTTATATCTAATCTGTGATATTTCTAGGGTGCTTATTGCTGTGATGTCTAAACACTGAATTCATAAGAATTAAGGATAGATTTTTTTAAGGTATTTAGATGGCTAGTGGGATTTTCTATGAGAGTTAGGGACTTAGATGTTTTTGAAACATTCCACTAGGTGTCAAAAATCTCAAAAAAAGTCTTTGTTGTCTTTACACTAGCACTTTTAAAACATCAAACATGCACTGAGAGAGAATCCTGCCACTAACTCAGAGCCTGAAGTCAGCTTTCGTGACGATGGGCATGGTATAAGAAACTAATTAGAATAAAATTTTGCTCTAAAATTGATACCCATCATATTTGGTAAAGCTAGCATTAGATGATCCATTTGCTCAGGACGCCTGGACAGCAAGAAGGAGATATTGCTTGTTTTGTTCGGGTTTTTTTGTTTGTTTTTTTATTTAAACTGTACTGATTACTTTAGGGGCATTTAGGGGTGTTGTCTTTGAGCTACAATGGGCATAAACTGGAGTGCCTGTTTGATCTCTGACCCTTTTTAACCTCCTGTCACTGATCTTTTAAGTACCAAAGCTACATCGACTACACAAAGACCCTTCCATTGAACCCTGCCCCAGAGATTTTTGGGATGAATGCTAATGCTGATATTACCAAAGATCAGTCAGAAACTCAGATGCTATTTGATAACATTCTTCTTACTCAGGTATGTAAATGACTATTATGTTAATTAGTCAGTACATTAAAGATATTGCCTACCTACTGTACAAGTTACTTAAGTTTACTGTTCATCTGTACTGTATTTAAAAGTGTTCCCGGAAGTTTCATATCATTTCTCCGTGTCCCCACTGTGGTTACAAAACTCTCTGTTCTACTGGTGCTTCATTTTGTGGAAGATATTGAGTTAATTTTATGTAACGTCAATTCACAAAATTATGAAACAAGATTATTTCTTTGCAATTCAATGGATTGAAGGAGAGAGCACTCAGAGCACTATCTGAGCTGAACATTCCTAATTAACTTTTGTTCTTGGTATTGCTAATGTAATAATAAATCCCCTAACACTCATTAGTAAAGCTGTAGGTTGTTTTCATTTTGTTTGTATAGAAGGAAATGAGTTATTAATTTGCTCCAATCTTTCATAGACTTCAGGATATTCATGACTTTTGTCACAGGACGATAGCTGTTGCTGTCTTTGCAGCATCAAAGAGCTGCTGAACTTCTCATGAAGACAAAGAAAAACATCCTGTTAAATGACAATCTGTCCATAGCCTCTGCTTGCCAGAAGCTGGGAATGAGCGACAGGAACTGGAGCACTTGATGATGATCTGTTTTGTTCATTCCCTCTGGGGCACCTGGCATTGGCCACTGTAGGAAGACAGGATTCTGGGCTAGATAGACCTTTGGTCTGACCCAGTGTGGCCATTCATATGTTCATTTGTTAGCATGCTAAATTTTATAATGTGTACATTTTGGGAAGGAATTGAAATGAAAATATTTGTAAAGGGTTCTGTTCTGACATGGGCCGTGCTCTGGTCTATGTGAACTGTAGAAATCTGGCCTGGCCTCACACTTACAGTTTCCTTGCTTAGTGCATATTAAAAATCTTTATATTTACACCAGCAAGTCCCATGTTTAGCCACAAAACATTTGCAATATGTTCATTTATGACCTGTGTAAGGGTCTTTCAGTGCCTTGCCAATGTGCTCAATCTGTTTTCATTGAAGTCACTGGGCACGTTGACTTCAACAGGAGCAAGATCTACCTTTTAATCTTCCTGCCCATTCACTTCTTGACCCCTCTCGGCTTGATCCTTCATGACTATCAACAATCCTGGGTGAGAAGTATGATGTTAGAGTTTGTGATTAGCCAAATTCTAGAGCAGGGGTCGGCAACCCTTCAGAAGTGGTGTGCTGAGTCTTCATTTATTCACTCTCATTTAAGGTTTCACATGCCAGTAATACATTTTAACATTTTTTTTGAAGGGCTCTTTCTATAAGTCTGTAATATAGAACTAAACTATTGTTGTAAGTAAAGTAAATAAGGTTTTTAAAATGTTTAAGATTCATTTAAAATTAGATTAAAATGCAGAGCCCCCCAGACCAGTGGCCAGGACCCAGGCAGTGTGAGTGCCACTGAAAATCAGCTCATGTGCAGCCTTTGGCACACATGCCATAGGTTGCCTACCCCTGTTCTAGAGTCATTCCAAATACACCAAAATACTGACTGAAAGCCCACTTTGCCACTGATATAGAACGAGCAGGGCCTCAGAATGGTCATTGCCTAAACACACTTAATGGGCAGGATATTGTTTCTTAGCTTCAGAGCATGGACTAAGCCTTATGAAAGTGTCACATAAACTACACTTACAATAGGGGAAGCTCCAATTTGGTCATTGCACCGTGTGATTGTTTCATCCCAAGACTGATTGTTGAGCAATACAACTATTTTTAATAATACTGATTTAATTTGTTTCTGTGTTTAAATATTTCCTGGTATGTACAAGAGAGCTCATTTTTAACCTTTGGCTGTTTATAGTCTCGAGCTTCAGGCGCTGGTGCAAAATCAACAGATGAAATTGTTAATGAAGTGGCAGGTGACATCCTGAGCAAACTTCCCAAAAACTTCAGCATTGAGGATGCAATGAGGAGATATCCGACCGTCTACACACAGAGTATGAACACTGTTCTTGTCCAAGAGATGGGCCGATTTAACAAGTTATTGCAGACAATAAGAGACTCCTGTGTTAACATCCAGAAAGCAATCAAGGTACACAGCACCAAACATTAAAAAGGCAAATTATTAGGGGCTAAATTATGTGGCCTCTTGAGCCATTAACGTCAGTTGCATTTAATGGCTCTTGGAGCCATTTTGTCTGATGTAGTAATATAGGGCAGTTCCTATATTATCAGCTAGTCCGCAGGCTACATTCCAAATGGATGTAGTACAGTTGTGTCACATGGTTGTCTATATGTACAATGGAAGCACAAAATACTGTCCTGTGTAGTGCCAAGAACCCTACCTGCTTTCTGTGTTAGCAGGTTATAGCTCTGGGGCATTTTTTTTTTTTAATGGTCCTAAGAGACTAAGTCCTATTTTCAAATGAGACATAGGTGCTTAACTTCTACTTCAGCTAAAGCCACCTAAGATTCAGGTGACCCTGATTGCCTCAGAACCCCTGCCCAACTGCTGCCTAACCACGGCAGACCATAAAAGGCCCTAAGTGTTCAAGATTTCACTGTTACTGTCTCCTAGGTGCCTCAGGCTATGTGGCCAGGCACCTATTTCATACATACGCGGCGACAGGATGCTCAAATGAAATTTTTCCCTACTCAGCTGGCCTACAGGGCTCAAATCAGTAGGCATTTTCACGCACACAACCTCACACAGACTGGAGAGGGAAGGTTCCCTTATAACCTTTAAACCAGTGGTTTAGGATACTCAGTTGGGATGTGCACGAGCCAGCCTGGATTCCCTGTTTGAGATTTGAATGTAGGTTTCTCACGTCTCAGGTGCATGCCCTAATCACTGGACAAGTGTTGAGCTTTCTCAGGCTCTCCTGTGTCCATGTTGTATTAATAGTACAACATGTTGAGAGAGGCCGAGAGAGAAAGCAAGACCGGGGCTGTAGTCCTGTCTGAACTGTGAACCCATTCCTGGAGTTAAGTGCCAGCTGGGGCAACTCCCTAACTGCTAAAAGCCAGACTGTGCTTGCAAAAACAAGAGCCAGCACCCAATTAAAGCCTAGTGGTTAGGGTGCTCACCTGGGATGTGGGCGATTTGTATGCAAGGCCCTGCTCTACTCGCCCTGGAGCAGGGACTTTTACTCATGTCTTTCTCCCAGGTGAGCAAGCTAATCCCTGCGGCCAGGGGCACAGGGGTGGGGGTGGGGGGGGACTAAAGCGGGAGGACTATGCTTGGGTGGTTGTCTCTGAATCTCTGAAGATGTTGCACTTTGTATAAATAATTAACTATTAGTTAGAGCAAGTCCGTGACATGGCTGGTCCACTGCCCTAACCACCAGGCGGAGCGTCAGTCTCTCTAGCCCAGTGACTAGTTATGGCTCTAAAGTGGAACAGCTTCAACAGGAAACGGAGTGAAAAACCCCCCCACTGGATTATAGGCAATAGCCTGGTGGTTGGGCCCTTACCTGGGACGGAGGCAGCCTGGATTCCTGTCCCTGCTCCAAATTGGGCAGGGATTTGACCCCCCCCAGGTGGTGCACATCCCAGTTGAGTATCCTCATCACACACACTCCTGCTCTACTCACCCCTGGCTCCATTTAGCTGGTTTCAGCGCATGCCTGTCCTCACAGGCCCCACTTGGGAGGGAGGTATTGGACTGCCTACTTGAGAGAGTGCCCTCAGGGCTTCAGCATGTGCAAGAGCACTGAGCAGCTGTGGAATGGCACCAGCACTTCGGGGCTTTGGTCCTGTCTGTGGGCCGAAACATGTGGTGTGAAAGGGACTTTTGGCACATCGGTGGTTAGGCAGCAGCAGTTTTGAAAATCTCAATGGCACCTTTGCCCATCTGGCCCAAAGTTATATTTGAAAAATGGGATTTTAGGTTCCACTGTCACATAACTGTTTTTAACTATTTTTCTCGGTGGTCATGAGTGTGATTTCTCCCAGTCAGTATGAATTCACTGCAGGCTCCTATAGGGAAAGACAAAGGGTTTGGGAAGAGTGACATCTTGGTCAAAAAATATGTATCAGTATTTATTGAATGTGGCAAGAAAAGTTAACGTTAGCGTGGGCTGCAATAGCATGGAGGTTCCCTAAGGCACCTCACACTGCTTGGGCCCCTTAGCAGTAGTAACTTTCAACTATATCAACAGCCCTTTTCAAACTTTGTTTTAAATAGTCGACACGTCAGCGGGGACAGGCTAGAGGTATGTAAAGTAATGAAAGGCACAGGGGTGAGGCAGTGGGGACTTGCAGTCACACACTACACTGTCAAGCAGGCATTACAAAATTTGAAAGGAAATTAATGTGAATAAAAAGGAAATTCCTAGTGACACAGGTGTGACACTTTTGCATATTCAGAAAAGGGGGGAAATCATTTCTCTTGTTAAGGCAAACATCCACAACAAGAATAGTAAGGCTTGCCAAACCCAGTAGAGCTTTGGAAGGGATATAAACCCTCACATGTCAGGACTCTAGGAAGAATCTGTCCCTACAGGCTATTTATTCTCTAAAGGCTTTCGCTGAAGCACCTGATATTGGCCACTGGTCTGATGAAGCATGGCACTTTCTATGTTTTTAGGTTCTCTCATCTGGTGTGGCTACAACTTGGATTAGCACTTTTGGAATAAGAGCACCAGTTTTTTTAAAATTAGTTTTGGGGTGTGATCGGAGCAGACAAGGCAGGTTTACTCTTTCCTTCCCCACATCTGCTTTAGGGCCTGGTGGTGATGTCCTCTGATCTAGAAGAAGTAGTAAGCAGCATCTTAAAAGGCAGAATTCCAGGAATGTGGATGAATAAATCTTACCCAAGCCTCAAACCACTTGGCAGCTATGTGAATGACTTTCTTACCAGATTAAAGTTCTTACAGGTGAGCACCCTCTGATTATGCAAATCTGCTCTGACTGCTATGTAATTTTTTTCTTGGTGGCATTGACACCACAAGAGCATAGAAACACACAGGTATGTATTTTGGACAATGACTGTACTAAGAGTTTAGTTTGCATGTGGTTGTATACAGCAGTCTGCTCATCAGTGCATCTAATAAACCACTACCCATGTACCACACACCTCATTAAGCTAGCTGCTGTTTATTAAAACTCCTGCCTGACAGATGGGTAAGTCTGGTGCTTACAGTGGGTCCTCTAAAGGCCTCTTAACTGCCAACTGTTACTGGCACACACACTTTTGTGGTGTTCAGTGAAGTTTAATAAATAACAGTATTACATTTATTAAAGCATAAGAAGACAATACTGTTGAGGAGCCTTTCTACTGAATTGCTGAAGTTAGGGAATGATTTTAATGCTCACTTTCTAATACCCAAGGGGCCAAATACTATACTTACAAATTTGATGGCTATGGCGAGTAGCCACAAACTATGGAGTCCTTCCCCTCTAGGTGGCAGGTTCACAAAGTCTGATTTGACACTGACTAAAATGTTATCAGGTTGTTATGATTATGTGATTCTAAACTGATGCTCACATTAAAAGCCACTTGAGGAACAGAACTGTCCTTTTTCAGTAGCCAGAGGAATTTTGGACAACACGGTCGATAAAACAGTGGTTTTGTTGGCTGTCTAAAATACCACTGGCTTCTGCAAAAAGAATTTTTGTGATAGGGCTTTTAATCCTATTCTAAATAACTTTTTGCCTCCTAATGATTTCACGGTACATTTTTTGTCTCTCATTTTTCTGCTGTAGCTCTGGTATGAAAATGGAACTCCACCAGTCTTTTGGCTTTCAGGATTTTTCTTCACTCAAGCATTCTTAACTGGTGCCCAACAGAACTATGCCAGAAAATACACCATTCCAATTGATCTACTAGGGTTTGATTATGAAGTGCTGGAGGACAAAGAATACAAAAATGCTCCTGAAGATGGTAAACCAACAAGCTTTATTAGCCACCTACACTGGTGTACATGTAGGAAGTGTTATTCAGGGGTTACAGGTAGATACATTCCTGGCATTAACAGGCATTAAGCACTTAATGCACAGACTCCTGGAAAGTATAGGTCACAGTGTGATTCACTAATGTCACTAAAGGAGGCTTGCACATTAAAGGCATAGAAATGACAACATTCAACAAAATACCATTCGAATAACTAGAACACCACAAATTAAATATCAGCAAGACCATTCAGGTTATCTAGTGTCTGATCAGTAAACTCCTGAAGCAGGATTGTTCTATACACTGTGTTAACTGGGGCAGATCCTCAATGGCCTTATGACAATTTACATCAGCTGAGGATCTGGTCACGTGCTTTACCCAGTATCTACCACTTGCCTTAAGAAACTTTTCCACTATCTAACAGATCTCAAATGGTATTTAGCCTGAATTTTCCTGTTCATTTCTCCTTATTATTTTAGTTCTATGCCCCAGTATTTAGGCCATATCACTAACCCAGCTGTGTCATGACTCTGTTTTAATGAGGGTCACCAGTGCTGGCTTAGATTTGCTGAGGGCCAGGGCTGAAGCTGATGCCCAATTCCCATCACCTGGGGCCGAAGCCTGAGGGCTTCAGGTCTGGGTGGTGAGCTTAGGTTACAGGCCCCCTGCCTGGCATAAGTTTTATCTTTGAGTAGCTATTAACTGCCAGTCAACAGTCAGAGAGTTGGATACAGTAGAGTTACTAAGAAATACCTACATTAAGTGAACATAAGAACTAGGGACTGAAAAGACCATACCCAGCTAAAGATTACCAAACTGCTTTGCACTCCAACCACAGCCCTTGACCACCTCTCTCCCCACACCCTGACCTTGTAATCAGGGATTGCAGAGGAAGAAGGCATAAAAGTTAGCCTCATTCCTACTAGGGACTCCAACATAGCAGGGCTACCCCCATCAGAGGATATGAGAAGTCTCAAATCCTTTTGTACCACCTGAGGGATACTGGGTCAAAAAAAACTGGCATACTGATTTCTGTATTATTCAGTTGCACTATAGCCTCATGCATGATCTAAACAGTGTATGATAAAAAAGCTGACTTAATTTTACACCGACTTCTAGTACATTTTGGTTTCTGTGCCCAAACATGTTTATAACTTCCTGCTTAATTCAGGGGTCTACATTCGAGGATTGTTCCTGGATGGAGCTCGCTGGGACAGAAAAACTAAGAAGCTAGCAGAATCTTATCCGAAAATCCTCTATGATACAGTACCTGTGGTCAGTATGTGTCTTAGACTTCTCTTCACTCTGAACCTAATTATATGTCAGTCTAATATGGCAGGCTTAGCTTCTAACAATAGTGTTTTAAAGAGAGACATTTTTTCTAAGTAAAAACTTTTGCCATCAGAGCTACCTCAGTCACTGCTCCACATGACTGCATGGCAATCAACGTACAGTAAAAACTTGTATATTTTTTTACATATACTGAAAATATTTTGAGCAGATCAGGCAATTTGTATGCAACAGAGGCACTGAGCATCCACAATTCATACTGACGTTAAGGGGAGGACTTTTTGTAGGGAGGGGAAAGAGCACTCAGCACTTTTCTGGATTATGCACAAGTTATTGGTGAAGTTTAGGAAGGATTTAGTGAGTTGTGACTAAATTTAAAATCTTACAAACTTTCTCCAAAAAGGTAACAGGGTTATTCTATACTTTATCATAGATGTGGTTAAAGCCTTGCAAGAGGTCAGACATTTCACAACGACCAAGTTACATTGCTCCAGTATACAAGACCAGTGAGAGAAGAGGAACCCTCTCCACTACAGGACATTCCACCAACTTCGTGATAGCAATGATTCTTCCTTCGGATAAACCAGAACAACACTGGATTGGACGGGGTGTGGCACTATTATGCCAGCTTAATTCCTAAATTTAGTATGGACATTTGTAGATGCTTATTTTTGAGATGAATCATTTGTGTAAGACTCATTTCGATTTTTAAATACTAATGTCTAGTGAAATCAAAATATTTAAACAAATCCATTACACTTCTGCCTTTCAAGAGATTTTATAAAAGAATACTAAAATATAAAATAAAGCTGTGTAATAAAACTTTATAAAAACCAACCAGTATGTTTGCTCCTTGAATAATTTTATTTTCTGAAGCTCCTTATAAATAAGGAACATACATAAAATGAACACAACACTGCTGACAATGAACAAAACAGCATTTGATCACTCCCAGCTTTATAAAAATTATTTAAATGATTTAGTTATAACAAAAAAAGATTTATAGGTCAGCAAGTATCTTGTAGGATCATAATCACATTTTTAAACTATAAACCGTAATGGAAAAAATTCACACTGCATCTAGCTACTACAGTATTTTCTAAGAATAATCACTGCTGTTTGAGTGCAATGTGATCTACATCAAAATTCATATGGGATGTCACACAGTGACAGCATTGTAATATACAAGTAACATTTATGCCCTCCAATGAATACATGTTAAATGAGACTGTATCAAGCAGAATGGAATGTTGAAGCCAAGTATACTGTAATTCAGATAGTCAGTAACTTGACATTGAACCGGTTTGAAATTAAACACTGGTGGAAACATATAGAAGAAGCCACGACTGTTGTATTGCTCTTCACAATCACAATAAATAGTAGCAAACAAGGAAACAAATTCCGTTCTTAGTGGAAAATGCAATACCTAATGTTCTAATATGACCATGTTTTTCCAAGAGGGAAAAAGTACTTCTGAAAAGTTAGTATCATAGTACCATTTTCAAATGTGAATTGGGCACCTAGCCCCCTCGATACCTTTGAGGATCTGGGCCTAACTCCCATTGATTTCAACAGGAGTTAGACACCTAAATACCTTTGAGTCGCTGGACCACTGTTTCATTGAAATTCAGTGGTACTTATGCTCCTGAGGCCTGTTCTACACCTAAAACTTAGCTCAACCTAGCTACGTGGGTCAGGGGGTGAAAGAAGAAACGTAGTTAGACTGAGCGAAGTATGGAGACAGACACTGCTAAATTGACAAAAGAATTCTGCTGGTGACCTAACCGCTGCCTCTTGATTTACCAGTGACAGAAAAACCATCGCTATAGCAAGGGTCTACACAACAGTAGCGCAGCTGTGCTGTTGTGTAAATATCTTTATACGACTAAGTCATTTAGTTGCTTTTGAAAATTTTACCTAGTATATTTACAAAAATCCACTCTAAACATTAAATGAGATGATGTCTGTGCTAATTAGGATCTGATCTAGTCTTTTTATGTGCAAAATTCCAACTGACTTCAGTATGTTCTGTGCACCAAGGACTGCAGAATTGGACCCTGGACTTTGATGTCTTCACTGAGGAAGCCACACTTTTTATAGAATGGACACTTAATACTGGATATGCAAGTTTCTTGATACTGCATTAGGAACTAATACTGGCAGGATCCAACTTATATCTTTAAAATGTACAGACTATTCCTGGGGGGAAGGGAGTGGCTGAGAAAAAGGAACAACTATATTGCTAAATGGAAGGGTCAAAAGTAAAGAGGAACAGAGATTAATTTTAAACCAGAACGACGATACTGACTGGCTTGTTAAGATGTTAAACTAGTGCAATTTTAGCAGCTACACTGACGCTAAGCAGACAAACAAAACTTGACAGTGGGCAGCAAAATACAGCTTACCTGGCATAAAAATGAAAACTAGAACAGCAAGTTAAAAGAAGACCACCACCATGCTTAGGATTGGTCCTAGATTATCAAGTCAGACTGCAGAATTAACAGGGCTTGTACATTGCACAAATTCACAATTTTAAGAGGACAGCAGGGGAGAAAAGAAACTAATTCACATCTGGTGATACAAGCATCTTGGCAGTAAGCAAAGAAATTGATTCTAGCAGGTTAAGGATTTTGAAGATTCACCCGATCCTCCCAACTCACATGTACCAGTAATTTAATGACAGCTGCATTTATATACTCTAGCTACCTAAGATCTAACAAATATTAACAAATACTAAACTCCGTTATGCTGGAAGTGGAATCTTCTAGCACACAGTCTATTGCCTGCAATGGCTGGTGCTATAAACTCTGATGCCAACGCGTGGAGTAATACAGTCAGGCCAGATATTACAGCATTGTAAATGACCCACCAGTACTACATATAGAGGGCTTTTTTAAAAATAATCTTTGTATGTCAGTTTAGTACATTGGCTTTCAGAAGATATTACTGTAAAAAGGAGAGAAATTTTGAATCCCAAAATAAATTGAGCTGTTAAAACTGAGAAATTTCATTATGGATCTTTTGTTAAAAGTACGTTTGCACAAACTCACAGCCACAATTTATCAATAGTTTAGGTTGTAAGTGGCACCCAATGTTTAGCTTCTCAAGCAAAGAATCAGGAATAGCCCATTAGCCCTCTGACATCAAGTTAATACTAACTCTACTTCATTTTCCTACCAATAGCAAGGAGCTAATATCAAATAAATCTTACTCAGGAAAACTGATTCTCAGTGGAATATAGCTCTTCGCAGCCGACTACACAGACCTGTGCATATTGCAACAGTCTGCCTCCTTAAACACAAACTTCAGAATGATGAAATGCAGTTGAATGTGTACCAACATGTTTTATACAGATTTTTTTAAGTTTAAAAAAACCACAGTTTTTCCAGTCAGGTGCTAAGTGTAGCATTTACTTTTCTTAGGGTAACATCCACCACAGTGCAGAGGGCCAGCCTGAGGTATACATGGCACGTAAGCCTTATATGGGAATTACGTAGCACAAAGACCTTGTGCAGGCCAACTGCAGAGGGATAGATTTCACCTTCAACGTTTTGTGGATTCTGTTCAACTGTAATGTAAAAAGACATTTCCAGAACTGACCAGGTCTCTCACTGCATGCTGATTTGTAAACAGTCGCACAATGCTTCCTGTGCAGCAAACACAACTTGGTCTTTTCATATGCAACATTTCCAACTTAAGTCCTGTCACCTGAATTTGGAAGGTACAGTATGTGCACCATGTCTTATTTTAATTAGCAAACAGCAAAAGTTAATCTATGCAGAAACAAATAGACTGTACTTGTGTAGTAGTGCAAGCCACTGCCTTTTCTCTGAGCAATGTGCATACAGTACAACAGTGCAGACTCAAAGCCATACAGTAACACCATAACCACAGCAATTTCTGGCAATGGTCAAAACTGGATGTCAAACACAATTTTATCTTCATACAGTGCAATCACCAGCATGATAGCAAATCCCAGGAGCAAGCCTAAATTCTGGAGAATGAACTGTCCCACTGGACAATATCCATGTTCTTCATTATCACCATCACCATGAAGCATTTCTGGAAGCTGAAAAAGGAAACATTTTACAATAGTTTACAAATATTGTGATGGAAGTGAAATAACTGTCTAGTTCACAACATGGTACTTCGTCATAGGAATACCAAGATTCAGTTTGAAAAATTATCAACTAAATAAAGTGCAGCTGGAGTAGCACATGTCTAGAGGTAGTCAATAAACCACCACCTGATCTTGACTTTCATCTTATAAAACCATTATCTACTTTTCAAAAAGAAACTAGTAGGCTACAGCATCCTCCTTTGGGCATTCAAATGCAGTGTTTTGGCCACTGTGTTGCTTGCTTATTTTGACTGTAAGTGCCTCAGTGCATGTCTACACAAACTCTTACTGTGACTTGCCTCACTAGAGATGAAGGCCAAACTGTACTGATCACCTGTATCTAAAAGAATCATGAACTTAACATTGGAAGTTCTGAAATTAAATGGGACACTTTCTAGAACAACCCCAACATGTACAAACAACAGAAATAATTTTTTAATAATGCAATTTCAAATCCCTAAACAAGAGCATGAAGAAAAATAAATGTAATTCTTTCCTTCATCCAAGGAACTCCTTACCTCAAGAAGAGACTTCCATATGTAATGCAGGAGAAAAATACAACAAAGGAATGGTCTTCTACTTAGAAGACTTAAGTAATCTACAGAGAAATCAAGCTTGCTGATCCAGAATTCTGATGTATAAATTCTTTATGATGGTAGGCATTGCTATTCTGTCTATTGGTTATTCTTAATACCTGAATACACTACAAGTATCAGGAAAGAATGTGACAAACTGTCAAGCCTCTAACCAGACATGCATATTGTCCACCCATCTTATACAACTCTCTGCTAGTAGCAGTAGACTGCACAAGGCATCTGGTGATTTTAAAAAGAACGGAGACTTACATTTCTTTTTTAAAACACTTTTTGGACCGCAATGTTCATTAATTTGTTCTGCAGTAGGCTAGACTGAGCAAACAGTTATCAATAAGTCACTATAGCATTATTATAGGATATCCTAGGTCATGAAAAATAATGGAGAGTCACAGTTTCACACTATGAAAGACTGCAAACTTCCTATTCACGTTAGAAGACTAGATTTGTTGAAGACATGAATTTACATTACGAGTGAATCCTGTTCACCAAATACAAAAACCTAATCAGAGAATTGTGTGGGACCTACTACTGCCAATTCTCTCTTCCGCATCTGCACTATCTGGAAGAAGCTTCCATAATTCAAGTTTTGAAATCAACTTCTACAAAGAGACAACACTGGTATTCCACATCCATAACCACTTCAAGGCTACTCATTTCTCCAAACTATATTCTAGCACTTTGTTTAAAATATAGAGAAAATGCAGTGCTGTGTGGCCATAAGACAAATGCATTCCTCATTTCTGAGCACAAAAAAACCCAGTGCGTTTAAATGGAGTGGAGTTCTTGGAAGAGAAGACGTTATCTTCTATATACTCACAGTTCTGTCACATATTTCCGCCCTCTCCCAATCCCCCCAAAAACTGTAGAAACAAACAGCAGATTCAAGACCCTTTTAGCGCAAATCTACATTGCAGCTGGTGCACAAGATGTCAACCTGAGTGATTTTTCCACACACTACTTCTACCAGAATGTTTTGGCCATTCTTCTGAGTAGATCCTGGCATGTCTTGCAATCTATTTGTGATGGAGCAGACACCACTACAGCCTTATCAGGGAAGAAGAAGTGGAAGCTGGAGCAAGTTCAGAAGGGTGATGATGTTTCTCAGTGGTCTGAAGTTGTGGCGGTGGAGCAGGAAACTTCTGAGGTTACTGATTGGGTTGAACTCTCAGACTCTACAAGGGAGAGTGATCTTACCCTGGAGTGGATTGAGGAGGTGGATCTTCTAAAGGGAGGAGGACCCTAGGGGCCTAGTAGGACCAGGAATGAGGGCCACAGGCATGTTGTCTACACCAGGTGAAACACCAGTCCTTATAATGTTTGTGCCTGTTTTGATTGTACATGCACCCTTGGACTACCTGTCAGAGAAGAGGCTCTCCTTGCTCTTGTTTGAGACTGATGAAGAAAATGAATAGTCCTGCTGTAGAAATGGCGCAGACCTACTTGGAGTCCCGAAGATTTATTTAGGGACCTCCCTTATCAGTTCTGTACATACAATCTGTGCCAACAGCCTGCCAGAGCTTGGTATTCTAACTGCTGAAGATAGTAAAGGATACTCAGGAAATTCAGACATGACCAAATCCCTCAGTACCACGAAGCTCAGTGTTGATACAGCCAGTACTGATGAAATAAATTTGAAGTCTTCACGGCTGAAGTAGACTGTGTCAGTGACAATAATACTGAGGAAGCTGGTACTGATACAGAAAGCACTGCTGCTGAACTCCTTAAAAACAATACTGTAGCAGCCAGGCAGGTGACTGCAATGGGCTGCTTCTATGTCGGTACTGAAATAGGTATTAGGGTGCCATGGGAAACCTATTCATATTTAGGCCTTGAGCAACCCTTAAGACAAGGCTAAGTAAGGCGATCTCTTCCCTTTTTTTTAGAAAGTCTTATTTAGTGATCTATTCTTATGCTCTTTGGAAGAGCAATGATGAGGCCCATCATTGTCCATTGTTGGACAAGGATTTGGGAGTAAACTTCTGTGGACTGAGATGAAGAGGCTGAAGCCTGGGAACTGGTAGTGGCGGGAGCACTCTTGGAAGACGACTACTCAGATCTGAGTCAGTCTTGTGTACTGGATCATAAGCAGGCCTTAGATTTAGCCAGAGAAACAGTTTACATGAGTGTCTCTTACTTGGAGTTTGTTTTGAAAATGAACAACAAATAGAACATTTGGCTAGTGAAGTGCCCTCACCTAAACAAAATGAACGTTTCGAGTGGCCAGCATTAGAAGATATATAGCCAACTTGCATAAGGTACAATACTTAAAATGTGAATTTTTGTTCAACAATGAAGACTCGGTATCAGGTAACAAAGGAGAGAGAGACTAAAAAGGGAGCCTAATAACCAAAACTACAGAACATTAAAATATGCTATTAAAACTAGCCTACAGTCAGCTCTAGGCAGATGTTCAGCAAACTAACTATGCTGGTGCTCTAGAGCAGGGGCAGGCAGCTTACGACATGCATGCCAAAGGCAGCACACGAGCTCATTTTCAGTGGCACTCACACTGCCTGGGTCCTGGCCACCAGTCTGGGGCGCTCTGCATTTTAATTTAAAATTAAATTTTCTTAAACATTTTCCAAACCTTATTTACTTAACATACAATAGTTTAGTTCTATATTATAGACTTGAAAAAAGAGCCCTTCTAAAAATGTTAACATGTATTACTGGCACACAAACCCTTGACTTAGCGAGAATAAATGAAGTCTCAGCACACCACTTCTGAAAGGCTGCCGACCCTGCTCTAGAGTTAAGGACACTAATAGCAGTTCCATTTTTCAGCCATAAGCAGTAATTAAGATCTGAGGAATGGTTGTCCTTGCTCCACTCTTTTGTGCTCGTGGGAGAAGGGGTGCGAGGGCACTTAGGGTGTAGGCATGGGCCAAAAGACTCCACACCAGGAGTGGAATACACATTAAAATCATCACTGAAGTTCAGATTGTCATGGTTATTTTAAGTAAAAGTCAGGGACAAGTCACAATAAATTTTTTTTTACAGAAGCTGGTGGCTTGTCCCTGCCTTTTACTAAAAATGGGGGGGGGGAAGAGGTGCATGACAGGGGCTGACTGAAGCCCAAGGGGTGTATGTGACAGAATAAGCCCTGCTGAGTATGTGTGGGGGGGAGAGCACCTGGGATGCACCCACCAGCTGACAGCTCTGGCCCCACTGTCCTAGGTTGCAGCAGAAAATGTCACAGAGGTCCGTGGAATCTATGACTTCCGTGACATAATCTTAGCCTTAATGATCACTTGAAGAAGCAACATTTGTTAAATTTGACACCTGTCACAAATTAACGTGACAGCCATCAAAGCAGCAACAACCTTTTCTAAACATCCAAACGGATCTCTGAGACCAAATGTATGCACTTTTAGGATTGATCTCCTCTTAAAATCAACCATGGACTGCCTTAGAGTATCCAAACCCATCCTCACAAAGCAGCAGAAATCAAAAGATAGCCTAGAAGGGTGACTTTGTCACTGGGAGAGCAGCAACTGGCATTAAAACATTTTTATATCTTAACATGCAATTCTGAGAGTGAAGGGATTTGGTCAGATGAAAACCCAAACAGCTGGGACACTGCAAAAAGGTGGAGGTTTACTCCATGAATTTACTAGACCATACTTTCTAAGAGACAGCAAGGTCTGGATGGCTATCTACAGAGTTGCCTGTAGGTGGTTTGCTTTACTTTGTGCAATATAAAAAAATAAATTACACCGTTGGGTTATTTAAAGTCACAGATTTCATACATATACAATAAGATAATACAAAATGATAATCTTACCATATCTACCAAGGCAACATAAAGAAACATGCCCGCAGTGACTGCAAAGATCCATAATGTGATGTTATTGGCATACTGTCCAACAGCTGTGCCTATCAGCATCCCTACGTAAGCCATCATAGCAGACAGGAGGTTGTACACAATGGCTTGCTTTACTGTCATACCTGCTTTAAGCAGCACAGCAAAATCACCTGAAATTGAGACAGAATAATGAAAGTTGTGTGTCATCACTGCTATGCACTGGCCTTGAAGTATGGACAGGAACACTTGGCACATCAATCGTACTGCTCTAAGCTCCCTGATATTGATACGAAGAGAGAGCTCGTCTTGCTACCACAGCCCCTGTGTCTGGCGGTTCCCCAGATGTGCCCCCCAACTCAATGATGACGTGTCCGTAATAGGGTGAAGATGGGCTGTTGAAAGGAACTCCCTCACACACTGAATAGGGGTCATGCCACCACTGGAGGGACTGGAGTACTTGTTGTGGCAACGCAAGTACTGAGTCCAGCCTATCATGCCACGGGCGATACACAGAAGAGAGCCACGCTTGGAGTGGCCTGAGTCTGGCATGCCTGAACATGTAAGTGCAGGCTACTATGTGGCCGACGAGGGCCAGACAATCCTGCGCCGTAGTGGTGGGGTATGCATGAGAACATCCCATCTCTACCGTATGAAGAAACCACCGGTCTGATGTTATTTGGGACATGCACGATAGACCCTATCCTAGTGCCAATGGGTTTCAGATACACATACCTGCCTGGAACCCCTAACCTGTAAGGAAGCAAAATAAACTTACATATACTTGGTCTACTATGACTTGTCCAGACCCTGATAATCCATACCCACTCCCCATCATAGAATATTCCGAAACAGTAGTTCAGCAGCAAGATGGCTGCATCTTAAAAAGTCATGTTTTTAAAATTTTCCTTTTTTGCTTATGCAATTTTTTTCTCTAGTATCACTATATGCAATGTGATGCAGCACACCTCTTCTATTTGCAGGATCCCATATCGAACAGGCTTGACTGGTAGTGGATACATTAATCCTCCTTATGAGCTCTTAGATGAATTAAATTCACAGATGCCTATCCCTGACCAACCAACAATGTACTCAAATGTATTCAGTAGGAACATTCTAACAACATGCGTTCTGAAAGTTTCACATTCAGAATGGAAGGTATACTGTTGATGCTAGATTCCTACTATAACACACACTAAATAATGGCATAGTATAATCATGTTCTGATGTGAGTTTCTTCTGGTGTAAATGGTCACCATAATAGTTTTCACATTGCGTTTTGTTTACCCTCATTACTATTGTGATAACCAGTGGATATATTTTTTCATATAGCAGCTTTTCATTCAATGGCAAAGAGTCCAAAAACATCTACATTTGAAGTTTATAGCGTTAATTACCTAATTCATGGGGAAGTTCATGACAAAACACTGCTACAGATGTACTAATTCCTCCTGTCAGTCCAGCACTAAAAGCTGCTCCTGGAAAGATAAGATTCAAATAAGGTTTTTTAAATTTTATTGGCTATGTTAAACAACAATCAACAGACAGGTCATTCTGCAAAGGGAACTCTGTACGATTCTAATATTTTTCAGCATGCGACTATTGTTTTAAATATTTGTTCTTAGCAGTGTGTATCCAGAGTGTGTAAAATGTGTGTGTGAAAGCGTTGTAGCTGACTGAATTGGCGTTATGCTGCACGGCACGCTGCTCCGTTCATCTGAAAAAACAGATCTTTAGAAAAAACTATGGACTTAGACACAACGTGGAAAGAGGCGAAGGGTTTAACATTCTCATGAGACATGCTGCACCAGTTCTATTCTTTTTAAAGAACGTAAACGGCACACAAAGGTAATAAGAGTGTGTGAAAGGAACAACCTAGTTATCTGTTCTTCCTTTCCAGTGTCTTCACTGCGGTGAGTCGACAGCTGACACTCCCGGGGACGCCGTCTGCGCCTCTCACTCCGAATACCGGAGTCAACGGGAGAGTGCTCGGGGATCAATTTATCACATCTAGACTAGGCACGATAAATCAACCCCTGCTGGATCGACCACTTCCCACTGATCCGGTGGGTAGTATTGACATACCCTCAAATACCTTACAAAAATCAAAGTGTATTACATCTGCGCTGTTACCTATATCAAGCAAATTAGTAATCTCATCCAAGAATAAAATTGTTTGTTGGACAAGATCTATTTTCCATAAATCTTATTTACTGGCATTAATTAGATTCCTGTCCTCTAATTCTTCATCAACTGAATCCCATATCATTTCCATTATTTTGCCTGGGATTGTCCTCCATTATTAATGGACTGGAAAGTACTTAATCATCCTCCTATGATACAAGTACATCATTCTGCTTCTGTCTTTCTGCATTCTTCCCCTAGCCCTAAAGCTGAGAGCCTGAGCTGTCAGATGGGTGCCAGGCTCACAGCACTGTGGTGAGTAGCTGTAAGTACGTCAACTTCAGTTATGTTAATCATGGAGCTCAAGTTGCGTAACTTAGATCGACCCCCACCTCAGTGTACACCAGGCCTTAGTAACGCACAACATTCTGATTAAGGAACAGAACTATACAATACCAACAGAGTTCACATTAAAGGGATTAAGAACTGGCTAACTGATGGATCTCAAAACAGTTTTCAATGAGGAATTATTGAACAGGGTTTTTTCTGGTGAGGTGCTGCCAGGATGAATACTATGTATGAATGTGTTACTCAACATTTTCATCAATGATCCGGAAGTAAATATAAAATAACTGCTGATAAAATTTGCGGCTAACACAGATTGGCAGAATGGTAAATGATGACTATGTATAAAAGGGGGACTGGTGAGCAGGATGTGGTTTGTACCTCCCTCTATAGCAATGGTGAGTCTGATGCTGGAATTCCACCAGTTCTGGTTTCCACATTTTAAAAAAAAGATGAAAAATTGGAAAGGGGGCAGAGAAGAATCACACAAATGATTTGAGGCCTGGAAAAAATGCCTAACAGTGAGAGACGTAAAATAGCAATCAATTAGAAGATTTTGAGGTGACTTGATTACAGTGTATTAATACCATCACAGGGAGAAAAACGGGTACTAACGAGTTCTCTAATCTAGCAAAGAAAAGTGCAACAGGAACCAATGGCCAGAAGCTGAAGGCAGACAAATTTAAACTAGAAATCAGTCACAGGTTTTTAAAATAGTGAGGATGATTAAACACTGAACAAACAAAGGAAGTGGTTGATTTTCCATCTCTTTACATATTCAATTGAAGATTGGCTAAACATATTTTTCAGAAAGGAAGCCTAACAAGTTAATGGACTCAATAAAGGGGTAATTGGGTGTAATTTTATGGTCTACAATATATAGATGGTCAGATTATATAAAATCTCTTCTGTCTTTAAACTCTGTGACTCTATTAACCTCTCATCTCTCCGGGAGCACAATGAAGACATCAACAAAGGGTACGTTTTTGGTGGTTTTACTGCAGGTTATGTTTTTCAGGGTTTAGTGCCAGCCCCAATTGCAGAATTTTTTGAAGTGATTATTAGAGAGCCACATGAGGAGCTTGGTTCACTGCTCATCTAGTGGGCAAGTATGTTCCTCAACCCACTCCAGCCCAGTTAGTCAGAATCTAATACACATCACTCCCATCTAGTGCTCAGAAAACCAGTCCAGCAATCATCTCTAATAAGCTGTACTTTGGTTGGGACCTTCCCTCATTTTTATTCCCATGTGAAATTTCAGAACAGTGCACTTTCTACTTCCAAGGACACTGGTAAGCTCTGGGTGAATCTAGATGAAAGATGCTAGAACAACCCAAAATGCCACAAAAGCTGCTTACTTCTGTTCCAATTTCTCTCTCTAGAGACTTGTCTACACTACAAAATAAGGTTGACTTAAGTTAGGTCAACCTACAGACACAAGTGCTTACACGGACTGAAGTGGAGCACTGACAGCTGGAGTCTGGGCACGGACATCCACAGGGGCCTTACAGCTAGAGCCCTACCCCAGGGCTGACCCAGATGTGAACCTAGCATGGGGCTCAGTTTCACACCAGGGAGCCTACCAGCAATGAAACTGACATACTTGTTAGTTTTACAGCTGCTATTATTTCACATTCCTCTCCAGCTCTGGCTGTCAGTGTGGCACCAGGCTCACAGCTGGCATGCCCGGCCCGGGGCTCATAGCAGGAGCCAGACACAAAACACAAAACAATAGCAGCCGTGAAACTAACAAGAACATCAGTAGGCTTTCTCCTGTGAAACTGAGCCCTGTGAAGGCTCACAGCTCAGGCTCTCAGCTCCAGGGCATGAAGGAATTCCAGCTCTGAGCCTAGCTCCTGGCTAACAGCTTGGGCTGTCAGTGCTGGGGCTCAGGGGTGTCCAGCTGTGAGCCTGGCACCCATCAGACAGCTCAGGCCGTCAGCTTCAGGGCTGGGGGAGGGGGCACACAGACCCAGCTATCAGTCTCACACAGGCTGAGAGCTAACAATGATGCAGGTAACACAATGTCTACACAAACACTGAGTGCCCTAAGTACATCGACCTAAGCACTATGCTTCTCGCAGAGGTGGACTTATTAAGTCAATGTAATTGGCATCTTAGGTCCTCGGGAGTACCACAGTAGCGTAGAAACTGACGCGCCCTCAATGTTTTCTAATTTGGGGTATACATTTAATTTGAGCCTTTATTATGGGGTTTTAAAAAGTTTCCATACAACTTGCAGGCATTTCACTTTTATGACTCTAAATTTTAATTGCCATTCAGCTGATTCCTCATCTTTGTGTAGTTCCCCTTTCTGAAATTAGCATAGATGAGGCTTGCACCATAGCTGCTGGCATTTTTAAACACCAAGGTCCTTAGACCTGCTCTGTGCAAGATTAAACAAAATGCTAGCGGCCACCTGGAGCCTCTTCTGTACTAGTCCTCCTGATATTATGGTCACCCATAGAGCTTCGTCAGTGGGAAATTTTATCAAAATTGCCTATGGTAGGTATAGCCATAAAGAATATGCTCAACACCTTGTATTTACTTACCTATTGCTAAACCATCGCTAAAATTGTGGATGCCATCTCCCATAATTACCATCCAAGCTATATTAGCAATCCCAGTATCTTTCAGGTCCTTTCCAGAATGGCAGTGACCATGGGAATGATGGGAATGTTTGTGATGCCAGTGATGGTTGTGTTTCCTAACTATTTTATCCCCTCCATTGTTGTCATCATAGTCTGTATCATGAAGATCATGGTCACGAACAGAGTGAGAGATGTCATTGTTAGAATGGTGTATGTTGTTTCCATCTTCTACAGACAGAAAGTTTTTAGGAGGGGATTCCAGCTGGCCATCTAGATCAGTTAGTTCAGTTTCATTAAGTCGATCTTCAGATACAACGGAGTCATCTGCACCTGTATTACAGCCAGAAAAAGAGACATGGTGCATTAATTCTTAAGTAAGAAACCACCAGCAAGCATGCCATTGCATATCAGTGTCTTCATATATTCAACTGCTTTGCTAAAACAATAGAAGAAAACAGAAAACCCTATTAAACATGCCAACAGTTCCCAAGCTAAAGATTACTGTTTCCACATGCAGCTGGAGTAACAAAGAATTCTCTTTTGTTGCACTGATTCCTTTGGAATGTTTGCAGGTCATGCAGAAATTTCAAATGCAATGCAACTGCTCTGCACAATAAGTCCTATCTGCAGTAAACAAAGCCACTTTCAGCCTGACCTAGCTTGTACCTGATCATTTGCTACTGACATATTTAGACAAAGCTCATGTTTTAGCAGAGCTAAAAGCAGGAAAAAAAATACATCAGGAATACAGTAATAAAATCTCCTACAGGCCAAAGTACACTGAACACTTTACCTGGCTACTTCTGTATGCATGCATACACACAGGTCATCTAACCAGCACTAGAGTGCAGCAACCTCTGTGTCTGAACATAGCAGCTCTTTAAAGTTATTTGTACTGTGCCTTTCTTATCTGTGCTTCTTTCACAGTATGGTAGATGAGTGTGATTAGTTTTATAGGCGTGCCAGAAATTCTTTTTACTTGGAAGCCACAACGACAGCAAAGAACTAGGAAGTATTTAGCATGTTCCAGGTGCAATAAGTTTGCTGGTGTCAGCTCAGGTTGAAGTGATAAAATGATCTAGCTGAGAGAAGGGAGGGGCGGGGTATCTCAGGAATGATCAGTAGATCAGCATAATAAGGGTTACTTCACACAGGCCAAGAAGATAACCCATTATTCCAAATCAAAGTTAAGCAGCTCTTAAATGTTTTGATATTTTCTTAATTTGGTTTATGCAGACAGACAAAATTATTGGATAAACAGTTCCTCACACATTATTCTGAGACTATTTCAAGAGAAGGATCTTAATCTAAGTGGGATGAGTCTTACTGGTATTGCAATTCAGAAAGCTGCAGGCTTCTACAGTTAAACAACAGAATTGTTTTGTTTTTATTATGAGAGCGGTGGGGGAGATTTACTGGATGGTTTCAAACCCTTTTGTCTAAATCAGCACTCTGCCAATTAAGTGAAAAGATTTTTGTCTCCTTAGAAGCCAAATTCCCATTTTCTATTAAAGGAAAGAAAAGCCATCGAACACACTAAGGCTCTCACAGCAGTGTTTCAGTGCTACTATAACTACAGTTGAGGCTTGCAGTCTTATAGGACGACAGTTGATTAGGTAATACCAGTCTTACTAAACAAAGATTTACAGAGAGGGAGTGCTAACATACAAAACTGTAAGTTACATGCCATGACTCTCTTTGCTTTGAGTCTCAAATGTTAAGGATAAATTCTCAACATTAATATCTACCTGCTAATGGTTTGAGCTGAAGCCAGTCAGCATTTGGCCTATTATTCAGTTTGTGTTCTGAAAGCTTCCTTCCAATTGGTGATTCTTCAGTCTTCTGTTTTTTCTTGTACCACTTCTGTTTAGACTGAAACAGATAACTGTCACTGCCTAGTTCGTAAAGAAACTGAAAGGAAAGGAAGATTCACTGTAGTTTTGTCATACACATCACTTAAATATTCAGTAAGATTATCTTTTGATGTAGTTCTCAGTATTACAGAATTTCAGATATTCGTGAAGATCATCACTGCTACAGATTATGGGAATTTTCAGCTACAGACCACAGACCTACATAATCAAATAATGTATAATTTCCTAAATTAGCACAATTCATACACAGAATAAATCATCAATGCTTGTTGTATTAGCCAAGAGACACTTCCCATACAGAACTCTTACATTCATTTAATTTGTTCAAGTTTTAAATTTGCATTTAATGAAGAAAATGTGCTTCCTTCCTGTTTGGTGTGTTTTTATGACCAAAACTACAGGCTGGGACCACAGGTTTCCCACACCAGTTTGGAGGATTGAATTCATTAAACTTAGCGGAAAAGGTATGCAAATCCATGCACCCTATATTCACACCCTACATGCTATTTTAATAATCTTTGTACAAAATACACCTTGTGAAGTATCACTTGAAAACTAAACTTGCTGGTCAATAATATATTGAAATGTGTGTTGCAACATTAAATGTAAAGTTATGAACAAAGCAAAATTACGATGGAAATGTGTTTACCAGACAAGTCTGGGGAGTGCATAAATGTATTTCTCAAGGACAAAAGATAAGCTGATGCCTCTAGCCAGTGTCAAATGACCATTCTTTGGCAAGGAAGGGGAGCAGGAACAGACTAATCAGGATTGTAGAAGACAACATGGAACGTCTTTCAGCATGAGACTCCATGTCTCGGTCCGCACAGCGGGCAGGAACTTGATCTATTTCAAAGGATTACAGAACTACAAAAGTGAAGGGCAAAAACACCCCAAGTATTCTCTCTCTCGCTCGTTCACTTCAGATGACAAAGAAACCAGGCCTCTGGACTCTGAGAGCAGATCCTGACTTGAAAATTTGTAAGCTATTTGGCTGGGAACATGTGGTAAGAATTTTAACTTGAACTAAGTCTAGTTTGTTAAGGATAAAACGCTTCTTAGTAACTGAAACTTATTTCTCTTGTAACCATTTCTGATTTCAATGCCTTATACCTGTACTCACTTAAAAATCTATATCTTTGCAGTTAAATAAACTTGTTTTATTAATCAAAACTAATTCAGCATTGTTTTTAAACTGAATTGTTTGGAAACTCCAATTAAAGCAGCAAACTTTTACACTGATCCCTTATGGGGGCAATGGACCTCTAATATCTGTCCAGGAAAGAACTAAGCAGTGCAGAATACATGTTTTTTGGGAAAATCTAGGACTTGAAGTGTGTTGGGATCACCCTGGAGGTAGTAATTCTGGGGTCAGAATTGCTGGACCGGGGCTTTAGCTATACACAGAAACACTGTTTGTGAGAAGCCCATGTTGGGAGCTACAGACACAAAGAATTGTGAGGAACCCAAGGTTGCAGGGCAGCTGGTGTTACAGCCCTATCAGAATACTCCACTTTCATCCCCTTCTGCCATAATTTTCTCAGAAATGCCCTTCATGTGAAAAAGCATGATGACAGGAAACTAAATCCTTATTACATAAAGAGTGTTATAGAAAAAATGTGAGTCAAGTTTTAGACGTAAGGCTTGTAATTATTTATATTTTCTTATGGAGAGAAATTCCTAATGATTCCGAGGCCTTGTAATGGATTCATAATATTGTACACCACCATGTTATGGTCAGGCAAGTCACTACCAGATCAACTGAATACACTCCACAAGGAATACAGCTCCCTCAGCTGAATGGGTCAGTATTATATCTTCTTAAAATAAGACAGCATATCACTTAAGTCAGCCTATTTACCTAGGTACATATCTGACCTCTATCACTATAGTATCCCACGGTTCCATACTTCAGTTCATATTTTCACAAGCAGATCATCCGATTCTAGAATAACGTGCGGTCATCCTTAAGTGCTTAAGCACTCAGCCATCATCTTGGCTAGCTCCTAGTCTATTAATACTGTTAAATCAGGAGACAATTCAAGACAGCCACATCTTATGGATGAGAACAGAATCATTTACAGCTGGAAAAGCAATCCCTTATAGTAAAGAGCTCAGTCAAGTTTTTCATGTGCTACTAACCAGAATGAAAATAGGTGAGTAACAGCTAATAGTTTTTACAAAACTCAAACTGCACCATGCAGGGTGCTTTACAAGTAGAGTGTTTAAGAATTTATCTTCCTAAGAAAATCTTTGGGATTTTTATAGGATGCAATTTTACCAAGTATTATCTTAAATGATGGCATGCAGAATGAGAAAACGTGGTACATACCTTTTGTTTTTTGTAGTGCTTAAACATTCTTATACAGTGTTCAATGATGAACAAAAGATAAATGCCTGCAAGAGCTATGAGCCCTTTCAATACTGCATCATATTTTTCCAGAAAGCTTTCAGTTCCTGTTCCATGCCCATGGGAATGTCCATGAGAATGCCTGTGTTCATGAATATGGCCGTGGTCCTTGTGGTGACTGTGGTTATGGCCTCCTTGAGACTATTAGGAAAGAAAAAAAAAAGCCACAACGTGAATTTGCAATTTCAATAAACTGGGGTGACTTCAGGTCCATATGACGTGTAATGCTGTGCTGCCAAAAGAAAAATATTACCACAAATCCATTCAAAAACAAAGTCTCTTTTCTTCAGAAACTGTTCATCAAATACAGTAACTGTTTCAGTGAAAGACCTGCCTTCAATGGCTATCAATAGAAACATTCCCCCAGAGAGGTTTCAGCATTGCAGTTAGATCAGTGGTTCTCAAACTGTGGTCATGACCCTCCTGGGGGTTGTGGGCTGATTTCAGGGAAGTTGCGAGCTGCCGACACCTTCGGCGGCATTTCGGCAGAAGCTCAAAACGCAGGAGTGTGTCCGCCGAAAAGCCGTCGAAGTGCAAGCTTCCACTGTCGGCGGCATTTCGGCAGACAGAGATACGAACACTCTGTGTCTGCTGAAACGCTGCCAAAAGTGGAAGAGTTCAATTTGGCGGCATTTTGGCGGACATATTTCCGGGCCATGACACGATGCAGCATGGCAAAAAGGGGCTTCAAACATACAAGTTTGAGAACCACTGAGTTAGATGAACAGACTTCAGCTTCTTTGTACCACTAAGGTGTGAAGGACACTAACTGCAAATTAGAATCTGGCCCTGCTCATTAACTAAGCTAAAAAAAACCCAGGTAACATACAACAGTCGATTATCCCTACAGTTCCTGTATTGTTAGCAGCAACGGTAACAGTCCAACTTTAGCGCTAACCCAAAACACACTTCCAAACTCTTGTCAACACGTATATCCCTAGAACATGTAGATCATGCATTATGCAAAGTAAACAATACGTGAACTTTATAGTCTTCTAGGTCAAAAGAATTATGCCCAAGGAACCCAACAAAGTTAACAGAATACAATCTCTCTGTTTTCTCCCTTCCCATAAATGTCAATATACTGCAACTCATTAAAACCTCATCTTCCTTGAATTTAAGAGCAATTTCCTGGTAATACTCCTGCGGAGTTCAGTTTTCTACAAGATATAAACCCAAACAAAATAAGGACGGGGCACAGTTGATACCAAAAAAGATCCCAAACCAGGTTCACATCGTTGTTATTAAAAGGACACACACAAAATATTCAGCTGGGAACTGGTAGTTTGTGACCCACCCTCATGAGTTTTCAAACCAGAATCCTCCTAAAGTACTTTCCAAAATTTCTGAGAAGTTTCAAGAGGAAACACAAAAATAGGAGCTCTACAACATTTACCACGTGTACTGAAAATTTCAGCATCCTCTTGATACTTCAGTAGTTTTAACACTCCCATGTTTTTTAAGAAACATACAGAGGTCAAATTAACTTAAAGAAATGCTGCTTTAAAATTTCCTTTACAGGCCCAATCTACAGCCAACCAATGAACATAACAAATCATCAATGTTTTAAGTGTTGATGTTCATGCTGAATAGTCCTCGGGGAATTTTAAAGCCTGAAATCACTGGTGGGAGCAAATGGTACTTACATGTGGCAACAGATGGAGTAGTGCATCTCCACTCAGTGTTCCAACGGCAAGAGCAACCAGGAAGGTTAGAAGGAATTTGAAGCATCCTTGGTTAATGATGGGTATCAAGATCACGCCTAGCAAGGAGAGCAGGCTAATGACAGTGATAGAAATGATACCACAAAGCCAGGCTGTAGGAGGGAAAAAATTTAATACAGAATGATTTATCAACAGAACATGAAGAAAACTCCTATAAGTGATGAATGACATTCTATTAACTGATAGGAGAGTGACCTGTTGACCTAAATTGTACCTTTAAAAACATCCTAAATGCTTTAAAATGTAAGATGTATGCACATACAGAACCATTTTAGTTAAGTATCTATCGGTATTCCTCATTACAAACTCAAGTTTTCAGGGCTTTTATAATTTGTCTATTAAAACCTTTTCAACAATGTTTGAACTTCTCTGAGGAAGTTTTAGGGCCAAATTCTATTCTCACCCCAAGCACTGCAGAATTATTTTAGACTTACATTGGCACAAGAAAGCAGAATTTAGCCCCTGATTTGATTAGCAAGCAGTGAATACTTTTATATGGGCTAGAGATTTTTGCATTTACAAAGTAGTGAGAATTTGATAATCTATTTGTATTGCAGTATTTTAATATGGAAAGAAATAAAATCTTGTATTTACTCCCTTTATCTTTAGTTACGCAGGTGAACAGTGTTCAAAGGTTTATGTCAACAATAAAACATGCTAGAGAGCATTAAAGAAGCCAATTAGGCAGGAGACACACTAGACTTCAGTAATTCTTCCTACTGCAGAGTTGCAAAAGCTTGGTTCCCTAGTCCATTAAACAAACATATAAAAAAACAGGGGAGCAGAAACAGAGCCTAATTTCTTTTAGCTTACTGTGTTTTATGGACATGTCCTGCTATTAATTTTAACTAGATTTTTATCCAAGAGAGACTTCTGCTTTGCCAGGTAAGGGTTGCTAGTCTTATGTACATGATCCTTATCTGATACGCTATTTTTATACATACATTTTCAGCTATGAAAAAGAAACAACGCCCAGCCTTTGATGGAGAAAATTTAGATGTTAATACTAATCCTACCCCCAGAATTTAAAGCTGTTTGCCAGCAATGAAGATGGCAGAAAAGCTTCAAGATGTACAGAAGACAAAAGTATTAAAAGAAAGAAAGAAAATGGGGTAAATTGCTGAAATGGAAATTTGTTTTTAACGGAATTATACTCTAATTCCCTAAACCCTCTCCTCACCTGTAGGTCAACAGAGGTCTATCCCCCTGAATAACTGACAGATTGACAGAGCCAGAAGGGTACCAGAAGTCGCCTACTACAGGACAGGCTCGACAAAGAAAGTAACAGCATGTCACTAGCCGTCATCTACAGCCCCCAACTAAAACCTCTCCAGCTCATCAGAGATCTACAACCTCTCTCTCACTCTCACAGACCTTGGGAGACAGGCCAGACCTCACCTTCAGACAGCCCCCCAACCTGAAGCACTTGGTAAGGCAACTCCCATCTTTTTTATATTATATACACAACTCCCATCTTTTTTATATTATACAATTATCATTAATAATAATCTAATAACAATCAATAATAATAACTATTAATTCTTAAATATCAAATATTAATTATTAATCAGATTAATAATTATGAATAACAAATAATAATAATTATTATATTATATATTATAAAACTCCCATCTTTTTTATATTATACACACATACGCTGCTTACTGTATTTTTAAGGGAATTGACCCTATCTCATAGAACTGGAAGGGCCTTGAAAAGTCAGAGCCCAGTTCCCTGCCTTCACTAGCAGGACCAAGTACCATCCCTGACAGAGTTTTGCCCCAGATCCCTAAATGGCCCTCTCAAGGATTGAACTCACAACACTGGGTTTAAGCAGGCCAATGCTCAAACCACTGAACTATCCCTACCCCCTCATTTATTTTTTTTTCTCTCTCCACCAGGTGCCCCAGTCTCTCCCGCTGCAGTCTCAGGCCGGGAAGGCTCCGCTTTCAAGTCTGCTGCATCTGCGCTTCCTCCGGCGCGGTGCAGCGTCACACCGGGTCCTGGCTACTGCCGCTGCCTGACTCCGCCAGGGGCAGCAGCCCCTGCTGTCTTCGGGCCGCCGCCACCGCGCTGCGCCCTGCGTGCCCCCTTTCCCCGCTGCGCATAGCGCCTGGAACCCATGTGGGAGTCAGCAGCCCCAGTCTGGTTGTAACTTGACCCATCCATACATCTAATGCAGTGGGTTTTAGCCCACAAAAGCTTATGCTCAAATACATTTGTTAGTCTCTAAGGCAGGGGTCTTCAAACTTTTCCCCCCGCGGCCCCTTTCTGCAGAGGGAAAAGTCTGGCGGCCCCCTGAGGTATGTCCACCGAAATGCCACCGCAGAAAGTGGAAGCTTCCGCTTTTTGTGGTGGCCTTTCAGCGGGACTAAAACAGCCTGCCCGGGAGTTCGGCGGTCTCCCGGGTGGGCTCTGCGGCAGCGTCAGGGTCTCGCATACCCCCAGGGGTGTGCGTACCCCAGTTTGAAGACCACTGCTCTAAGGTACCACAAGGACTCCTCGCTGTCTTTGTTGATTCATACTAACACAGCTACCACTCTGAAACATTTCTGTTTCAATTTGTTCAAACTGAGAAGAATCCCAGCCCCTCCTGAATTCATCTTTTAACTAAAAGCAGACTACACTTGATTATATTTTAGGGAAGGAACAAAGATTGAAAGACAGGACTAGAAGCAGGGGGAGAGAAGGAAATGTCCCATATCTGGAGATTGTGATGTTGACTTTGGCCGCCAGGCCATCCTGCCCCATGTCTGGACGTTGTGAATTTGACTCTGGCCTCTAGGCCGTGCTGCCCTGAACGCAAGGACCACTGTAGTGACTCTGGCCATTTGGCCATCCAACCTTGAGAGAAGAGCAGCCATGTTAACTTTTTTTTATTAGTCCTCACCACTGCAAAACAAAGGCTGGCTGTAAGGATGCGACCTCAGGGAAGTAATTACCCCACCCCACTCCAAGAGGGAATGGGGCACACTTGTCTTGCAACAAGTCCCTATAGTACAATCCATTTAAGTTTTTAATGCTCAGTTAATTAAAACAAAACCCCTCAGAAATCAGCCCTAATGAGGGCCATTCCTTGTAACTGAAAAATAGCATAGTAATGACTTGTCTATACATTCTTTGCAGAAATTTGGCTAAACAGTTTTAAAAAGCAGCGTATTCCTGCATACTGGGCACATATATGTATCACTTTCAGAATGTTTATATCAGTTTGGCTAAACATAATTACGACAGGGATTTATTTTAATACAAATGCAATTACTCTTTACCTACAGAATAAAGTTATCTGTAAGTACTAAAGATTTCTTATTTTGTGGTTTATGTATTTATTCATAAAGATACCAGCCACCATACCATCTGGTAAAACTTAACTCTAATTAGTGGGATAACATAAATGGATTTACTACCGATAAAGAACATACATCATTATCTAATCAAGTTGCCCTGCCTCAAGCCCAAACAGTTTACAAATAACAAAGGAGTTTGTTTTTAGACAACCCCAAACCAGCAATTCACAGACCATTACATTCAGCTGGCAAATGTTTTATTTGTACTCAAGATATCAGTTGCCATAAGAAGAGCTAAATGTCTGCAACGAGTTTCACTTATTTTGCAAATTAGGTCACTCAAAACGGTAAAGGTCTTCAAGCTTAGTTATTCATCAGCTCCCCTTCTCATTATTGAAATAGAAAATACTTTCTTTCAAAAAGAAGCACTCATCTGTGGAAGCTTTGTAATTAGCTTGGCTATAAGATGACAGTTTTCTACACGGTTTCAACATTTTAATTGGCAGAAAATGCTTAGCGGCCTTTTCACAAACCCTCTTGATAATTAAGCTAGGGTCATCTCTGACTAAAATGAGCCTACCCTGTGAAACAAATAATCTGCTACCACAGCCACCATATAGCACATTAGGTTTACAGCAATCTTTGAACGAAGTTAATGAAGTAGTAGCTGTGTCACTATGGGAGATTTATATAGAACAAGTTAACCTTTCTTAATGATGCTGCAGTCATTATAAACAATGACTAGATACTCTTCCCAAAAATTAACATCATCTATCAGGACATAATGAATACAAGCTTGATTTTTTTTACCATGCTAATAAGCACCTGCAAACAACTAACCAATATTCACTATTAGTAACTGTGACAAAGCAGGAATAATCTGTAACATGTTTATGAATCCTAAACATGCTCAGTTTCCTTCTGCACTGCTACCACGTGGGTGCAAAAGCATTAACAGTGCCCTTGGAACAGCACAGAAAACAGTAGGTAGGTGTGTTGTTGTCACCTTGCTGTCTGGGTGGAGTGAACACAGTCATTAAAGAACTGGCTCAAACCAAGGCAGATCAACAGAGTCCAGCATGACAAAGGGAAGCCCCAAAGACTGAGCAATGAACACCTAAAAAGAGGAAATCCCAGCAGGCAGGACATACGAACTGAGTTGGAGAACAAAGCATGAGGTGACTGGAAGAAGGGTAGTCCTTTTGGAGGAACTCTGGGGCACAAACCTGAGGAGACAAAGGAGAGCGAGCAGAAATGGAGTCCTTTACAGGTTGGTCACCATGGCACTGGCTTGGCCACAATGGACTGTAGCTTAACTTTTGCCTCTCTGTGCTAACCTAAGGACTTTCGGATTCTGTGGCCTGGTAACTAATAAAATGGCTACCTTGTTCTGGAAAGGCAACCTGTGTGGTTGCAAATCCTGAGGGATACATGGCCTGCCCGTGGAACCTGTGTGGGTCCTTGGGGGCAAGCCTGCTAGAGGGTCACTCCCAAGAGACTGGTCCACAGCTGGGATGTAGACCCAGTACTGCCAATTTCAAGAGATCAAAATCACAAGTTAGACCCCCAAAATCACGAGATTGGCCCAAAGATCATGACATCTATTTTTTTAGGTCAGTCTTTTGATTTTTGAACTCCCCTTGTCTGTCCCCAGAGTGTGTGCCTGTGACATAGTGTTGCTTACTCCCCATATACTGGATACGGTGATTTTGGCTCCTGCTGCAGGAGGGCTCACCCCCACATTTGTCTCCTGCCAGCAAATAATTCTGTCTCCCTAGCAGTTCTGTCCCCACCCAATCTCCCTCAATTCTGCACCCCCTCAGTTCAGTCCCCCAGGCCCTATCACCACCCCATCAGTTCAGCCTCCCGACTCCAACAACTCCCACCATCCTCAGTTCACCCTCCCAGCACTCACCCCATCTGCTCAGGATCCATCATTAATACAGCCCCGCCCCCATCACTTCAGGCCCCCTGCCAAAGTACAACCTTCCCAGCCTCATCTCTGTTTCTTAGGGTCCTTCATCTTCCCCAAGCCTGGGAAAGACGCAGCAGGGTCTCCTCTCCCACTTCCTAGGCTAGCAGGGGAGAGGCCTTCCAGGGCTTGACAGCAGGAACTCTGGCCCTGTTGCACAGTGTGCGGGGCTTGATAGCAGGAGCCAGCCCCGCCACCCCACACTCACTGAGGAAGCCCTGGAAGCGAACAGCAGGACTGTTGCCGTGCCCAGGTGGGCCGACAGTATTTCTAAGGAAAATTAAGCCTCATTCTCAAATGTTAGAATTTAATTCTGACATTTGAGACTTCTATCGCAAGATCATCATCAAACTTAGGGCTTGTCTGGCAATTAACAGCACTGCAACTTTCTCCCTCAGGGGTGTGAAAAACACTCCCTTGAGTGCAGCAAGTTGCAGTGCTGTCAACAGTGCCCAGTGCTGGGAGCTACGCCCCACGTTGAGGTGGGTTTTTTTAGGAGCGCTAGGAGGGCTCTCTCCCAGCATTGTGCCACAACCACACAAGGCATGTAAAGCGCTTCTGTGGAAGCGCTTTAGTGTTGCTCGTGTAGACTAGCCCTTAATTTTACACAGATATTGCGACTCTCATGATCAATTTGCGAGACCTGGCATGTCTGTAGTCCAGACCCTGTGACTCTGACAATATCTTTATTTTCAAAGCAAAGACAATTTTCCCCATCTGTTTTTAGATAATTATACCTTCTAGAAACACCACAGTTCCATTAGACTATACGGATAATGGCTACAGTAAACCATAATTAAAAAAGCAATCCTTGTCAGGACATCAAAACAACAGATTACAACTTTAAAGTATTTACTTTTAAAAACCATTAGAAAAAGGCTACTTAGCTTAACTTCAAAAAAAGGGAGGAAAAGCTTACATTGTTTTTTTCTCAAGGTAAAATGAAGAAGTTAAAAAAATGCCTTTGAGGAATCTCTCTAGGGAATTCTCTAACACGTATTACAAAAACAGCAGCAGTGAAACGAAGAATGTTTTATTTTGATACTATTAAATGATATTAAATCATAGAAGTGTAAACTGTAAACAGAAACCCTCAATTCAATCTTCTTAGTTTTCTCCACCAAAATTGCGGATTTTGCAAAATAAGATCAATGCTAGGACCGAAGTGGAAGGAGAGGTTACTTTCCTTGTACAGTAACAGGAGTTCTTTGAGGCATGTCCCTATATGTGCACCACATCGGGGTGTGAATGCGCCTGTATGTTACTGATGAGAGATTTTCCCCATCACCAGTGTCCACCAGACCGCACATGTGCCCTAGAACACTTGTGCCCTGATATGAGGGTATATTTGGAGGCATGAGGGAAGCTCAACAGTTTATCATGGCAGCAGAACACAGCTGCACTCCAGACACATTTCCTCTCAACTGCTACTTCCCCTAAGTCTGAAAGTGTATTTATCTCAATTTTAATTTACAAAACAAGATCAGTTGATAAGTTTCAACCATTCTTTTACTGTGAAATCTACCTTATGTCATATAAATTAATATTCAAATGAAATGAAACACTATTAATAATTTAAAAAAACCCACTGAATTCATTATGGATGTATGTGTCTTTTTTCTGAGTTTTTATAGCACAACAGGGTCCTGGTCCATGACTGGGGCTCATAGGCCCTACGATAATACAAATAAAATAAGTAACAGAGTCAAAACATTCTTTAAGAGCATATGGAGACTATCTTACCTGATGCACCTATTTTATCCTTATTCGTAGTTGCTTTACTTTTATCTTTCTTCAAGTCTTCAACCAGCAAATTATCATAATGCTCAATACAAAGTCTTCTGTCAATCTGATACAGCAATGCAGGGCACAGGTACGTAAACAAGTCAGGAGATATTGGAGAGTTGGTTCCGAGACCATAGTACCGCAGTAGTTGAGTGACATTTAAACACTGAAAGCAATTTATGCAACAAATTAAACATGTAGTAGTGATTTCACAGAAGAATATGCAGTTGTAGGAAATTGAAGAGCTTGTTTGCTGCTTAGAAATTCATTCTGAAGGTTTGCACAGAAAAGGGAGAAATGTTGACCAATAACACGTCACCTTTGAAACACAGATGTATACTAAACCGGGGGGGGGGGGGGGAAGGGATGGAGAGGAGGCTGTGAAACTATACGTAATAACAGCCTCCAATGTTCAGTAGTATTTAATGTCACTGAAAATTAATGTCACATTTTTCAGTTACATTGGAAGAGCAATGAAAAGCAGCAGTACAAACAATGCCTGCCATGGAGAAGAGAGCATAACCCTGAAATAATCCTATCATTTCTCAACTCCCTGCTGCAAACTTTTGGTGTTTTCACTTTAAATATAATCCAAAAATTGATTATACAGTACATATTGCAATGTTCTGTTTAGTACTTTAAATCAATAAAACATACAGTCCTTTTCTGAGAGTTAAGAGAGATAGCTTAACATTGAGGATTAATGGGAATGGAAGAGATAATGGCCTTTGGAGAGAGGTAAAGATGCAAAAATGAATATGGGAAGGAGTATGAAGAGACAACTATATAGTACATAGTACCGAAGCTAGACTTTATTTAGTGATACATCTACTTCACTTCTTCATCATAGTTTATGACCATAAAGACTGAAATTGGGGACACGCTGAGGAGAGAGAGAGATTTTTTTCAATATCTAAAAGGTCTCTGAAAATCATTAAAGATATGAGATTCAGGAACAGTGCAAAATGATATTTATTAAATCTGTGTAAGAAAAATAATTCTAAATATATGAAATGCAACATAATTAGCATGAACATTTAGGGTATTTGAAGCATCTCATGAATGCGGAGACAGCAGAAACACAGCGTAAAGACAAAATGGGGGATGGAAAATCATGGAGTTGAGCCAAAACTATAGTAGTAAACTTTTTAGTGCTTTGATACTGTTACTTAGACTGTGTAATAGTCATACCAATTTATTAGTACTAGTTTTATCTGTGAGTACAGCTCTTCTTATGGTGTCACAATAATAATTGTGTGCATACCACATCTGGTTTACACTCACCTTTTCATGCTGATGTTCATCCTCACTGTGATCCTTGTGACTATGTGTTGGAAATATAGCACGTTTTCGTACACTTATCTGTTTATGAGGAGCTTCTCGCTTGCTGGTATGGCGATCTCTATCCTCATTACCAATATTAGGATCTTGGTGTCCATGACCGGTGGCCTGGTCATTAGCCTGTTTCTGATCATGGTCCTGAGCAAAACCTTGTGCAGTATTTACTGATGTCTCACTGAATTTCTTTCCCTTTCGTCTCTTCTTATGTTTATGTAGTTTTCTCCCGGACTGTTCTTGAGTAGTGTTTGTCTCTGTTGAAGGTTCATGGCTTGGCTCTCCATGTTCAATCTGACTGACTGAATCATTATGAGTATGGTGAGTACCATTATGGACAAGGTGATGATGCAGATGATGGTGGTGACGATTGTTGTCATGAACACGCTTAATGGCAGGTTTCACAGATGACTCTATTGTGTCTTTTTCAGGGTCACATTTATGGTTTCTATTTGTAGATACACCATTCACAGTTTGGTTTTCTGGAGCTAAGTGGCTATGAGAATGAGGATGATTATGAGAATGAGAATGCTTTCCTTCCTGTACTTCTAAAGCATCCAAGTGGGAAACATGATCATGACCAATATCCTCATGATTAATCTCCACTACTTTTAACTCTCCAAGACCAAGGCTTGTTAGCAGTTTTTCAAGACCAAAAAATGACAATCTTCCATTTTGACCATAACGGTCAAAAAGTTTTTCAATGTAGTATTTTTGTTCATTTTCAGCTTCCAGCACTGAAAGTTTACTTGGTGCAGATTCCGCTCCTCGATTCTGGAGATATGGAGCCGCCGAGATCTGAAGGTAATTATGGTTGTGTTCACGGCTCCTTTCAGGGTCATCTTTATCTGCATGGCAATGGTTGCATTGATGAAAGATAAATGTCAGCAAACAAATGAGGCAAAATTTTGTGTGGTGTACCTTCATCTCTGTTTCCTATGAAAAACACAAAAGAAAACACTTAAAATGAAAAGAAAAAGCTATTTAAATATTTCCAATGCAATTATCTCTGTACCTGAATGTAAATCTTATCTTTGATTTAAAAAAGTTTTAAATCAATAAAATTGTGAACTAAAAACAAACAAAAACCCACATCCTCTAGTATTTTCTATAAAAGCCTCTGCTGATGTATTTATATTTGTATAACCTATAACAAGGTAGGCTCCTTGTAAACTAATATAGAGCAGAAATTCAAAGTCTTTATAACATCCATAGAGTGATGAGGTTTAAAGAAAAATATCTGCATTTAAATAATGGAAAATGACAAAAATGGTAATTATTTTGCAGATATTTATGAATGCACCACTATACACAGCACATTCCATCACAGGATATGTTTCACTGTCATTTATGAGGACACCTGGGGCACCCACCAGTAGCACACAGATACAAAGTTGTATGCAACCACAGTGGTTATTTTAGTTGATAGTGCCCACAGAATAATTTAGCCAGGTGGTCCTGGTACGAGCTTTGTAACACTGACACGGAAGTCCCTGAGATAAGGGACTCAGCAAGATGTGACATTTTATATATAAAGCTTTGAAACTTTCCTGATTGTGAAGGACTGGGTCCTATATGAGGATCAGGGTAACATAACTTCTTTCTTATCTTCTGTTCTGCTTTGTTGTAAGAAAAGAAAAGTAGTGCCCACAGAAGGAGTTTGGTGAACAGTAGTCCTGACAGTTGCAAAACATAAAAACACGCCCTGCCAGAGCACAATGCAGCAAACACTGAAGATAGTCTTCTGGTGGCCTCCTGCAGAGCATGCATGTGAACAGAAATCCCTGAAAAAGCTCATTCCTACCCCCTCCCAATTCCACAGACATGAAAGGTGAAGATTCAATCTCACGAGAGCTCCTAGTGGATCCAGATTTAGAAGCAAAAATTTTCACAATGCCAATGTTACCTACAACCACAGGATTTGAAGGAAACATGCGAGGAAGATGCTTCTGCATCAGAATGGGATTCAAGATTTTGGTTCTAATAAAACTTTGGTCAGAATGTCCTAATAAATTGTAGTTGGATTTTTATAAAACAACTGTTCCATCATCTGTCTAGAATGGCATTATGTTCTGTCCTTTAATCAAACGTCTGTCAATTTTTTAGTCATCTAGTCACAACCATCTCCAGCAGCCCCTTAAGAGGAACAATCTGTCTTCTCACCCCAGGCCTGCACTGGGATAAATTTGACCCACAGAGATCAGAGCTGTCTATAAGATGGGTAATTTTCACAGAGCCAACTTTCTGACTCATAGAATCATTTAAAAGTGTCATTACTATCCTTTATATACATTCATCTATTTAAGGTTCTGTATTGGTGTCCACCATCCATAATGTCCAAGCACTTTTTCAGGTTAATATACTGGCAAAAGTGATGCCTCTGGAAGGCTTTTTTGGCTCTTCCACCCTCTCCGTTTACAGAAAGCTCTACTTGGGGTATTCTTTTGGGGAATGAAAGAGGGGGCTATGGGTGTGAGGAAGAAATAAGTTGTTATAAATGTCAGTCTGGGTATAGTGAAAAGGTTTTATCAAAGAGGAAAGCCTTGTAGTGCGGTTACATTTTGTATTAATGTGATTTCCTTTAGACGCTCATTTCACAGTTGTAACCCTTTAACCAAGAAAGCTTTATCTCTGCCTCTCACATGCATCATTCTGGGCTTTGTAATCTGCTTTGAGCCAGAGAAACACAAGTGTATTCGAGTGGGCTAGATCCTCAGGTAAGGTAAATCGGCATAGCTCCATTGACTAACATGGATTTACACCAACTGAAGATCTGGCCTAATCCCTCTAATGCAGTCAAGACCTGTTAAATTTGAAGATTAGATCCAAGGTCTTGAACAGGCAGGAAAGGCAGGCAGGGAGCCAATGGAGTGACAGGAGGACAAAGAAAGACGTTTGCCCAATCTGTGGAAGAGGTAGGCAATCATATTCTGCTCAAGCTGGAATCTGTGCAAAAATAAAAGCAAACCCCTCAATAATTATTTGTTTGAAAATTTAATATGCAACAGAAGATAATGTCTAACAAAGGATAGCCTGTTAAGTCTATTAATGGTGAAGGCTCTGTGATTAGAATTCTTTTCTTGTTTATAATCAGAGCCAGTCTATCTATTTAAACACAAAGGGAAAGCAAAACTCCCCCCTTTCTTTAAAGTGTGATCAAGACTACAATATTCCTACAAGGAAATTCATATCTAAAGCATGATCATAATCCTTTCCCCACCCTTGTGATCTTTTTTGCATGTGATTATCACATACAGTGCTACTCATACATTACTTTGAAATGCAAGTCATGCATCTCTTACAGTTGTGGTTAGTATTGACTGGTACCTTTCTTTAAGAGGATGAACAGTTTAAGTGACCTGTGATCATAACCTGATGCCAATATAAATGCACTGTGACGGAGTCAGACCAGAAGGATATAGGAGAGTGCTGGAAGGCAGGTATATTAGTCTCAGGATGTGCAGGTCCCTGTTCCCTGGATAGCCAAACAAAGGCTACTCCAGACCAATCAAGACACCTGGGGCCAATTAAGAACCTTCTAGAAAGGAGTAGAAACAGCTAGCCTAATTGGGACACCTGAAGCCAATCAGGGACCGGCTGAAACCAGATAAAAACCTCCCAGTTAGTCAGGTGGGCTGTGGGTGTCAGGAGCTGTGGAAGGGGGTTGTGCTCTTGGTGAGACTGAGTGGTGGACAACATTTCATCCAGAAGGAAGGAGGCCCTGAGGTAAGGGTGAAGTGGAGTTTGAAGAAGCAGGGACTGCTGTGGGGAAGTAGCCCAGGGAATTGAATTGTGTTTTGTGGATAAAAGGTCAGCCATCTTAGCTGATACTATTAGGGTCCCTGGGCTGGAGCCCGGAGTAGAGGGCTGGCCCAGGCTCCCCCCCGCTTTTTCCACCTTCCATACTGGCCTGTGATGAAGGTAACTCACTAGGTGGTGACTCTCGCCAATTATACTGAGAAAGGGAGGTCACTCTGGGGCCTAGATGAGTTTCTGAGGCCCCTAAATCTGCCAGGAAGCACAGGACCTGCAAGTACAAACTTGGAGCTTTGTCACAGCACCAAATCACCCATTTAAATCTACTTCATTTCTGAAGTTCCAGCACCTGGCATTAACCACCATAAAATTATTTAAAATCAGGATCAATAAATACTCAACAGAAAAACAAACTCCTAATGAAGTATTTATATTAGTATGTTAGAAGTTGCAATACATGGAAGAGAGGAGCTTGCAAGTTTCAAGCATAAAAACATGTCTATTTATTCTGTTCCAAATTTTCAACCTATTTACTGCAGCTGCTCTCTCTCTCTCTTTTTTTTAATTATTTTGTTTTTATCATCAGGCCCTAGTTTTATCAAAGAAAATATGCTCAGATCCCAGCTTCTATATGCTCCACACAATAGTCATGTGTTCATATATATAAAATACTAAAGCACAGGGGTCGGCAACCTATGGCACGCGTGCCAAAGACAGCACGTGAGCCGATTTTTAATGGCACACTGCTGCTGGGGGCCGGGACCCCAGCAGGCAGCAACGTGCCATTAAAAATCCTGCCCGGCCCACTCTTCTCTCCCCCACCCCCTCGATTCCCCTCCGCTCACCACTCTCTCCTGCGGGCAGGGCTGGCTCCAAGTTCCCAATTCAAAGCGTGTTCAGTGCAACCCCCACCCCCATGCGGTGCCGCCTTCCCCACCTGAGGAACCCCGAGAACGGCAGAGCAGGAGGGATCGGGAAGGAGCCAACTGGGAGCGGAGCTGGGCACGTTCAAGTGCCCGGCTCGCTCCACGCCTGCTGGCAACAGGAGTTTGCACTCTGGGAGCGAGGCGTGGCGCTTTGGGATGGGGGCGTGGTGCTGGGTGCGGCTCTGCTTCCTGCTCCTGGCAGTGGTAGCTCTCTGGGTGCTCCTGTGTGGGCACGACCGAAACATGAAGGCTCCCCTGAAGCCCACATACGGTGGCAGTGGCGACGGCCCGGGGGGGTTGGAGCTCACAGTTCTTGAGAACTTCTGGTGACAACACAGTGTCCTGCGGTAGACAGCAGCGCCACACATGCTCTGCGGTGGGGCCGGGACAGCCAACTCGCGCACACAGAGCAAAGGATGGTAAAACAGACACAGCAAAGGACAGACACACACACAGAGAACAAAGAACAGACAGACACTGAAGGACAGACAGAGCAAAGAACACACACACATGGAGTGATGGGAGGACAGACAGATACATATAGTGAAGGACAGATGGACACACAGAGCAAAGAACAGACACACAGAGCAAAGGACGGACAGACACACAGAGCAAAGGACAGACATGGAGACAACAGAGTAGAAAACACCATCCATCCCTGGAGCATGGGGCAGGCAGTAAAGCACAGGAGAGAAGAGGGACATTTTAATCTGGGCCTCAAGGGGCTGGGAGTAAAAGATGACAGGGAATGTTAAGTGCATAGGGATAAGCCAGATTTCTGGCTGCCCTTAGCTTTTCGTCAGGCCTTGGGATGTTTTGGCCAAGGGCTGTGTAACGTGCTACACTGAGGTCTCTGTCTGGGCCTAAACCTGCAGGAGTCAGCGGACGGAACTCCAGACTGGCAGCAGCCTGAGCCCTGGGATCCCGGCCGCCAGCCCCACTCAGCCCGCGGCCAGTCTGGAATCGTGGCCGCCAGCCCCGCTCAGCCCGCTGTCGGTCTAGGTGAACAGAACCCCAGGCCAGCAGTGGACTGGGCGGGCCAGCGGTGTAAGATCAGCATTTTAATTTAACTTTAAATGAAGCTTCTTAAACATTTTGAAAACCTTGTTTACTTTACATACAACAATAGTTTAGTTATATAATATATAGACTTGGAGAGAGAGACCTTCTAAAAAACGTTAAAGTGTATTACCAGCACGCGAAACCTTAAATTAAAGTGAATAAATGAAAACTCTGCACACCACTTCTAAAAGATTGCCGACCCCTGCTAAAGCATGAATAAATTCTAGCACATATCAACGGGATGAAGGGGTTTGTATGTGCACACAGCTTATTCCAACATGGAAAAATTGACTGAAACTGGTCTGCAAATCTCTCCAGGAGTACAAAGGCACAAGATGGAGGAAGGAGGAGGAGGCGAGGGAGAACAGATTGGGAGACAAAATAGGGTTAAGAGGGCCCAATGGGGAGTTTCTGTCTGAGCCCTTAAGCACCTCCAAAACAGATACAATATTAACACTGACTGCAAAATTACAACTTATGATTCAGGCTGACTTGAGGTTCAGAAGAAAATAAAATTTGGTTTCCATCACCTATACTGGAGTACAGAAATGTAACAAGCAATAATGGCTCAGGCATCCCCCAATAAAGTAGGCTCACCTCCCTAGTTTTGTATATGCAATGACACCCTTGGCTGTGTCCTCTGGGGAGAGGTTCTAAATTGTTCAGTACAGGATTCCTCAAGCAATTTATTTATAATTCAGTCCCTAGACTCCACAGTAAAAATAATTTGTTATGAATGGCTGTCTAAAAGAAAACTGGGATTTAGGGACTGGAGAAATACAGGTACAGATAACTGTAGGATAAGCAGATATCAGTAGAAAAACATGTTTCTATTAAAAAGGAAATTAAAGTTTACACAAAAGAGAGACAATTCTTAATATTCATTTTAAAATGAAATTTACAATTATATGCCAAATTAACAAAGACCATACAATGTTCTTAATGGTCTATAAGAGAGACTTGAAGGATGTTTCTACCCATTAGCCAAGAACTGAGCACAAATAGTGATAGTAAATAAATGCACAAAGCAAACAAACTGAAGAGACATGTTTTCTCTATTTTTCAGTTATAGAAGTCATAGGCAGAAAGTCTGGCAGTGCGGTTTTTTTAAGTTGGCTGTGACACTTTAAAAACAGAGGAAGTACTGTGGAAATTGCTCAGAGCAATCAAAATGATAATCCCTTATAACTGTAGAGATGACGACTTGGTAAAGACCAGACAGTTGCTTTCACTTCAACAGTTTACATCCAGTTTAAGTGGGTTTGCTCCATGCTCTAGTCCACGGTGTGTGTTCTCACTCACTGATTTCATTTGTTTTGTCATTGCATAGGCAATACAACTCCAAGGATCTGGCTTAGTAGAAGAGACATTCCACATGGTAGGAGAGAGGGGGAATCAAATTTTAATAGTTACTATATATAAATTGTTTTAGATTAAAAATCTTAATGTCTAAATTGAAAAGGAAAATATTAAGAAGTTATTTCAGTAATGGATGTCAGTCTATACCTTACTACTGCAATTTCACAACACATTCAGATCACACATTGCTGTTCTTGTTTGGCTTTAAGTGGATTCTTATGGGTGACACTTCAAAAACAAATATGGATCTTTGACATTTAGGAAACTGAAAATAACTTATAACAAAGACAGAACCATTAATTCTGATCACACCAGTGCTTAGTTATTCTGAAGACAGGTGATTTATTTAAAAAAACTGTGAAGAGAAAGGAATATACTAGTATTGAAAAGCATTATAAAAAATTCATTTAAAATGAGTAAACTTACATTTTTAGTTTAGTTTATCAAGTCTTTGGCTGATGCAAACTTTTGAATATACCATTAGGAAAAACATTTTCTACAGATGTAAAAACAGTGAAATATTCTATTTCTGATTTTACTCTATTTCTCACCTATCTCCTGCATTTTCTGCCTTCCTTGTTTTCAGTGAAACTGATTAATACTCATTCATTTGAAGTCTTACAACTCATTAGGAGAGGCACTTCATAAGAACAGGCCACCAACTAACTGTTCCAAGCTATTTGCCTTTCAAATAATTCACATTTTAATCTTTTTAAATGTTCATGGCATGCTTCCAACATGTTCTAGGTTTTATCTGGTATTAATGTAGCAAAGTGTCCCAGCACACAAGAAAACTGATCTTAAATAAAGCCAGATAGCAATCTGTTAGCCCAAATTAGTACATATAGTAATTCATTTATTTTAAAGAAAACTACCCCAGCTACCTATAAATTACCCATAATTAATCCGAGCATATGACCCCCTTAGAACTATACTCAATACAATAACTGCAAGTTAAGTTTTTTGAATGTTTCAAGTTCTTTCTTCCACTAGCAGCTGTGCATACTGATTGAGCATTATATTAGAGTCTCACAGCTTTCCATATATAACCAGCAACATATGCACGTCATTAATGGACAATTTATGAGGTTGATCTTAATACCAGCTTTCTCTAGAAACAAGGCCATTCTGAGGCTCATTTATGAATTCCTGTATGTAGATAACTGGTAAAATTATGAACAAAAGTTCTGAAAGGTCCCAAAGATCATGTTAGGAGCACTGTAAAACAGATAGCTATTACTACTGTTAAAACCATCACAGTATTGATGTTTGTCTCCAACAGAGCAGAATTATTTCTCTTGCAATTAGTCAAATTTCCAGAACTTAATAGAGCACTTATACTTTCAGATAAGTAAAAATGAAGTTTGCAATTTCCTACCCTTTACTATGGGAACTTCCCCGCCCCCCAACTCCTCAAAAAAACCACACCAGATCACTTGATAGAGCTACACCATTTGAGTATCTAGCACTTACTCTATTTTTACAGCACACCAGTCATCAGATGACCTCCCTATCCCTAAAATTTAAGAAGAGTAAAGCTAGCTACCAGAAAAGAATAAAATTTTGAGCCAGCCTCAATAACATTTACATCCACAAATTAGTATTTTCAAACATAATTATCCATTTTGTAATGACAAATGTGGGTTCTGTGCATGAGCAGATGGACTTGGAGGTGTAACTGAAGAGTTAAAAAGTAACTGTTTTCTGAAATAGTTATTTTGCTAACATTTTAGCTTAAGATAAAAAGTAGGAGGTTTCAGTAAAAAATGTGTAGAGGGTGAAATAATTGGAAGTGAAAAAAAATATTTGTTTACTTAGGAAAATATTTGGAGAAAATAATTTACACATGGTGTTTGAAAGCACACTTTTTTTAGCCTTGTAGAGTTGAAACATTCTAAAGTGCAAAGTGTCAATATTCTGTTGTCTAATAACACCCCATCAAAAGCTTATTGCTCATTTATGTGTTATTTAAGAATGTGAACCATAAATATATGTGCTGTAAATAATATTGTCTTTCCAAAGTGATAAAACTAAATAATTTGTATGAATAAATAGAGCAATACAGATTTAAAGCATGTCCTTGAGTTAGATGGTCACTTCAGAATGACTATCTGATAACTACCACATCTATAACAACGCTAGAGGGTTTTCCTACTCAAGATTACACAAAAGTTTTTTTTCAATGCTAAACTAGGCTTGTGAATGTTGCCACTATCTATAATAAAAAATAATTGAGATTTTTATTTTCTTATCAATAGAGGGAACTGTTGTACGTATTAAATTATTTCATAGAAAGATATAGGCTGAACAGCAGCACTGAAAGGCTGGTGTGTGTTTAATTCTTACATGCCTCCATTGCTGCAGTTTGGAATAAGAAACACTACCAAAACCTTCATCTCTCTCTCTCTCACAAAAATTAAAATTTATTTAGCACTTAAAATTTGTATGTCCAGTTATACAAGACAGTAAGGCCCTGATCCAGCTAAGCACTTAAGCAAGTGATTAACTCCAACGACTTCAGGGTCCTATGTGCAAAAATCACTTTCAAAAAAGTGACTGTGACGGGGTCGGCATTCACCACTGCTGCACCTCCCGCTGGTTAGTCTGGGAATTAGCTCAGTCCTGTGAGGGGCACCCTCCGCTGGAGGTGTCCCATCCATCTCTTGACCTGCGTTGGCATCTGGACCCGCATTACTCCTCATTCATGGTGTCCTCTTCATGACACTGCCCTCTGGCAGGGCCCCCAAGTCCACACTTACCCCCTTCTGGGGGGTGGGAGGGGAAATGGGAGGAGGGTTTGTCAGCAGTCTTTAAAGTCTCGTCCCTGTCGCAGCAGCCAACCACACCCCAAAGTCTAACTCCTGCTGGCAGGGGTCTGGTGCAGTCTGTTATGGCCACCTCTAATGGTCAGGTGCAATGTAAGGGGGAAGGGGAGGACCCAGGCCCGCCCTCTACTCTGGGTCCCGACCCAGGAACCCTTTGGCAGCAGCCTCCCTGTCCTCCTTCTTTCCCCTCATACTTCCGTCTCCCTGGGCCACTTCCCCTTCGGCCCCTTCGCACCTAATGGGCCCTTCTACCAGGGCCTGCAGCCTGGCAGGTACTGGGTGGAGTTCCCTTCTGCTGCCCCAAGCCTGCCCAGCAGTGCGCTGTCCTCGGTGCTGCTCCTTAGCTCAGGAGCCAGACCTTCCCTTTCAAAGGTCTGGGAGAAACTGACTGCTCTCTCCCTGGGCAGTCTTTATATAGGGCTGAGCCTGGCCCTGATTGGCCACCTAAAGCTCAGCCCTGATTGGCTGCCAGCCTGCGCAGCCGCACTGGCCTGCCCTGGTCCACTCTTTCATGGGGGTGGGGCAACCACCCCACCACAGGGACTTTAGGCCTTGATCCAGCAAGTTCCTAACGATTATGGTGTACAATATACATATCTGCTTGCAAATTAAAGGGTATAAGCTATAACCACCACCACTATCTCACTGCCCCAACAGATATACAATGGAACCTCAGAGTTACGAACTGACCAGTCAGCCACACACCACATTTGGAACTGGAAGTACATGATCAGGCAGCAGCAGAGACCCCTCTTTTGCCCCTCCCGCAAAGGTAAATACAGTACAATACTGTGTTAAATGTAAACTACTAAAAAATAAAGGGAGAGTTTATAAAAAGTTTTGACAAAGTAAGGAAACAGTTTCTGTCTTTGTTTTATTTAAATTAAGATGGTTAAAAGCAGCATTTTTCTGAACAGTAAAGTTTCAAAGCTGTATTAAGTCAATGTTCAGTTGTAAACTTTCAAAAGAATGTTTTGTTCAGAGTTATGAACATTTCAGAATTATGAACAGCCTCAATTCCTCAGGTATTTGTAACTCTCAGTTTCTACTGTACTTATTAAAAAAATTAACAACACCACCACATATTTTGAGATTAGTTTTAAAGTCATTTTAGATACTCATATGACCTTTATGATCATAGTATTGAGTGCCTCAGTCTTTTTAATGTATTTATCCTCACAGCACCCCTGTGGGGACAGGATGTACTATTATCCTCATTTTACAGATGGGAACTGAAGCTGACTAGCTCAAAATCACAGGAAATTTTAGGCAGGGCAAAGAATTGAACCTGGGTCTCCTGAATCCCAGACTACCACCCTAATCACAACTACTGGGCCATCTTTATTCTCTATTGGTGATCGAAGTACTGAAAACGCCTCCTCACACACTGCCATCCAGACCTATGACTTACAGCCTATAAGAGTCACATTACTACATCCTAGAGTTTGCCTGAGTAGAGACTGACAGTTATTACAATAGTGCAGCAAACCTTTATCAAATCACAACTCATTTCAACTGAGACCTCCATATCTGACAACCTCCAGGAGCGCTGGATTACTGTAGCCAAAAGATGGCAAAGAACTCTATTTTTCAGTGTGTTTACTTTGTGCACATATGAGCACTCTGTGTCTCATGAATTTCAGTGTTTTTTCCCTGTACAGTTAGTATCTCCTTTCTGAAATGAACCCTAGGAATATCAACAGTTAAGCAGGAAACTTACACACATTTTTAAAAAGACTTTTCTTTTAAAAATAGATTGGGAAAAATCCTAACAGAGCATCTATCGGTCCACTTAAAAAACATTCAAGTTGAGTGTTCCTTTAACTATGCAGCCCCCTATGTGCACTTCCAATGAGCCCATCATCATGTAACTGTACCTCCTATTGCCTCACATCATGACTGGCTGGAAAAAGCAAGTCAGACGATGCATTATGATCAAGGCTGAGTGTCTTTCACGGCGGTGACAGACTCCACGACCTTCATGACTTCTGCAGCTGCAGAGGCTGGTGTGGCTGACCCCAGGGCCGCCAGAGCAGTTGGGTTGGTCCTGGGGCCAGCCGCACTGGCCACCGCTCCAGTAGCCCCAGGCAACTGGTCCCAGGTGGTGCCCCAGAGCACCGATCCAGGAACAGCAGCGGCAGGGCCTTGGACTGCCCCCTGACTGGTGTGATGGCGGTAGGGCCCCGGGCTGCCTCCACACACGAGCAGCAGCAATCACCTAAACACCACACCTCCCTCTCCCCTGCAGCACCTAAGATTTTGTTGGGGCATTTTTAAACATTTTGCTTATTGCCAGTGACCTGTCCTTGACTTTTACTAAAAATACCCATGACTAAATCATAGCTTTAGTTAGGATTAGTTAGCTTAGATGATCAATATGGAAAGAAATTACTGTAAGATAATTAGATGCATCTATTCTAGACTAGTCTTCTGCATGTAATTTGATCCACCGTACGTGGCTGACTTATACTGTAATTACAATTCTGTATATTCATTTTCTGCTTCTGGTAGCACTCCATGATAAGAGTCCAAAGGTCAGATATGAATCGTCTCTCCCTTCACTATGATCAAGTTTTTTAAAGGATTTTGGTTTCTCAAGGCTACCTGATGAATTGATTCCATGTCATCACGGTAATTGCCTTTCTGTAACTGTGTTACTAACATATACATGGAAATATTTCCTCTTCTACTCCCAGAGCCACTTAAATCTGTCTCTTCCCTCCTTCAGTCATTATTTTCCGCTTTGGGGCCTTCTCAACTTTGCATGATTTTCTGTCCTACTCCAAGACTAAATGAAATCTCTAGTCTGTTTTCATACAATTTTATTAGTGGCTCAATCCAGTTTATAGAGAGAGACAATTGTCCACTAAGTCTCCAATATTTTGACAGTATCAGTTCAAGCCTGGCATTAATAACACTGCTCTACAGCCAAAACGATTCTGAAATAAATGTAGTCAAACTTTACTAATTCTGGGTCACTGAGAACAAAAATGATGCTTAAAATTGTTAATTGGCTCTAGTTTTCAACATACGCTATTGGGTCAGTATATACGACCCTTGACATGGGAATGGCGGAGGATAAGTGAGTTATAAAGGAAAGGGATCTCAATTTAAACCAGAAATGACTAAAATACATCTTTGACTGGATCTATGAAAAAGTCTATGACTGGGTTTGGACAGTACTTGCTTTTTAGGCAAAACAATGAAGGATACAATCTGAAGCTGGTATTGCGTCATACATGATATGAATTGCATCATGTTATTCCTAGAAGTCATGGATGATGCAATCATAACAAAGCTTACATCACTCTGCTGAACAAATTGCCCTATATCAGCTCTAGAAATCATACACTGTCATGCTCTCTTATTTGTCAGTGTTTGATTTTGCAAAGGGACACATTTCTGTTTAGCCAAAGTGAGCAGAGATGCCTCGTACTTGTGTGAACAGTGCAGATAACTTCTGCTGTGTTTGTGGTGAAGTGACTTTTGCATCACAAAAGCGCAGTATAACCACTATGGTTAAGAAAGCCTATCACCTTTATTTTGGCTGCAAAATTGGAGCTCAGGACAAGAGGTGGGCCCCACACATATGCTGCAACACTTGTGCAACAAATCTTCGCCAGTGGTTGAACAGGAAAAGGAAATCTATGCCTTTTGCAGTGCCAATGATTTGGAGAGAGCCAACAAATCATACCAGCAATTGTTACTTCTGCATGGTGCCTCCAGTTGGGAAAGGTGTGTCAAAGAAGAAAAAGTGGACTGTGCATTATCCAAACATTCCATCAGCTATACGCCCAATACCCCACGGAGAAGGACTGTCAGTTCCTGATGCACCAGAATCATTCTCACTTGAGTCAGATGAGGAAGAGGATGAAACTTCTGGTCCTGAACCATCAATGTCACAGGAACCACATTTTCTCCCATCCTCCTCCTTTGAACCACACCTCATAACACAAGCTGAACTGAATGACCTTGTCAGGGATTTGGAACTACCCAAGAGTAAGGCAGAGCTGTTGGGCTCCAGACTACAGCAGTGGAATCTCCTGGCAGGTGATGTTAGGGTTTCCATGTTCCGTGACCGTCAAAAGCATCTTGTCTCATTCTTCTTCATGGAAGGTGATCTTGTAGCCTGCAATAACATTGATGGTGTGATGGCAGCCCTCAACATTGTTTACGATCCAGATGAGTGGAGACTCTTCACTGATTCATCAAAGACGAGTCTTAAAGCTGTTTTGCTGCATAATGGTAATGTTTTGCCATCAATTCCAATTGGTCATGCAGTCCATATGAAGGAAACCTATGACAACATGAAACAACTTCTGAGGTGCATAAACTATGACCAACATCAGTGGCAGCTTTGTGGCGATTTGAAGGTTGTTGCTCTCTTGCTTGGTCTGCAGACTGGATACACAAAGTACTGCTGTGTTCTCTGCAAATGGGATAGTCGTGCAAGAGATTCCCACTGCATCAAGAAAGATTGGCCACTCCAACAGTCATTGGAGCCTGGGAGGAAAAGTGTTCAGCATCCACCACTTGTTGAATCAAGGAAGATTTTGTTACCACCCTTACACTTCAAGCTGGGTCTGATGAAGAACTTTGTCAAGGCCATTGACAAAACACAAGCAGCTTTCAAGTACCTCCATGGAAAATTTCCAAGGTTAAGTGAAGCTAAGATAAAGGAAGGTGTCTTTGTTG